>OU611920.1:6608720-6666220 GCA_914767705.2 Tenthredo notha | reverse complement strand
CCATGACGCATGGCCGGCGGGTTAGACCGGCTCCATGCGACCAAACCTCCGGGCACCAGGCAAACCCGGTTGTATGCAGCCCCTTCGAGTCTATGGACGTACGGCTCGAAGGCCTTTGATCGTGCCATTATCATGGGAACTATTATGGATCAAACAAAAAACAAAAACAAAAAAACGGAGAAAGGGCGTCGAGGGGGCGCGGAGATCGCGTCATCGGGTAGAGGCAGTGTGGGAAGCACTGACTCCCTGGTGACTGATGTGGAGATGGCCGCGACAAGGTCGACCGAAAAGCTTAAGGCCTCGGCGCTGCCGGTGAAACTGGTAGCCCCGGCCAAAAAGCAGACGACCGGTCCGGGGGCGGGCCCGAGCGGCGGGAAGCCGAAGCCCCAACCGAGAGTGATCTCGGTGGAGCGGGTGACTGCGTCCCCGGGGCCGCTCTCGAGTAAGACCAGGGTCAATTCGGCGGGGCGGATAGAGGTCAACATCGAGACCGGAGCCGATGTACCGAGACCGGGGAAAGATCAGGGCTCGGAGGCCTCAACTTCAGGGGCGGGAGTTGGGGTGGACGGGACGGAGTCTCAGGAACTCCGATCCCTCCGTGCAGTCGCTCGCGACATCCGGGGTTTTGTGCACGAGGCAATGAATGAGGTCTCCCAAGGAACGGCACGGAAAATTGACGAGACCGTGGAGAGATACGAGGATATCCTCTTGGCCCTCATTATTAAAAATGAGCGGCTAGCCGGTCAGTTGGAGGAGAGTAGGGCCATGCGAAACACCATGGCCCAGCACGAGCCACAGGTGAGGCCGACATACGCCTCAATAACGGGTGGCGACGAAGGAAAGGGAAGGGGTGTGATTGGATCCCGGTCGGGTTCGGCGGCGGCTGCGGCGGCCGGGGGCGGATCCGAACCGGGTGACCGGAGTGGTCGCGGAACCGGGACGGGTCCTCGAAAGTCGTGGCCGACGCCCCCCCCGGGGTTCTCGGTTATGGTGCGGGCCATTCCAGAAGTGGAGTCAGATGACTCAGACGGGGAGGGTAATGACGGAGAGAAGTCGAAGCTCCCGAAGAAGCTCATGGAGCCAGATGAAATCAAGGGCCTAATGATCAGCAACCTAAGCAAGGAGTTGCCGGTCAGGGTCAGAGCCATCAGAAAGACTCGCGCTGGAGTGGTCCTCGGAACTTTCACCGAGACCGAGAGGACACAGATCCTGTCCTCCTCTTCAAGCTTTGCCAGGCTGGGCCTAAGAGTAGAAAAAATAGCCCGCAGTGGCCACAAGGTGGGGATCTTCGCTGTACCGGATGAGATCACCAAGGGCGAGTTCTTGGAGAACCTGTATGAGGGAAACCTCAAAACGGTCCTCAGCAGGAGCGAGTTCGTGGAGACCACAAGAGTGGTCACCCGACTCACGGGGAGGAATGCCGGAGTGGGCAACGTAGTGTTGGAAGTCGCCAAGGCGGCTGAAGAACACCTAGTGAGCGCAGGGAAGGTCTATGACGGCTGGAGAGCCTACAATGTGAGGGAATTGGAGACTAAACCTGCTGGCATAAGATGCTACAGGTGTTCGGGCCTCGGTCACATGGCACGAGTATGCAAGTCTGAGAGCATGTGCAAAAAATGTGGACAGCCCGGGCACATGGCGGTAGATTGCGGCAATGAGGAGTCCTGCAAAAATTGCAGACTCAAAGGGCTGGACGACAAACACTCGGTTGATTCGGCGGAGTGCCCGGAGCTAGTCAGAGAGCTTGGAAAAATGGGGCAGTGAATCCGCAGAGAATGAAAGATTGCTGAAAGTGGTGCAACTGAACTGTCAAGGGGCGTACAGCGTTATGACTGATTTGGGAGTCAGCATGACTGAGGACCGGGTGGCACTGGCTCTGCTCCAGGAGCCCTGCATCAGGGATGGAAGAGTTGCAGGGCTACCCGGTCGAATGAGAGTGGTGAGCAAAGGGCAGGCTGCCATAGTTATAAATGACCCGTGCTTGGACGTTATGGTAATGGAAGAATGGACGAGCGACAAGGGTGTCTGTGTATGGGTGAAAGGGGAATTTGGAGAAATGTTTGTGGTCTCGCTGTACTGTAAGTACAGCCATGCAATTGACGACTACTTGGCCTATATGCGTGGAATAATTAGAGATCTGGGCACCAAGGTGATCATTATTGGGCTAGATGCCAATGCAGAGTCAGCGATGTGGCATAGTAAAAATGTTGACGCATATAGGCGGAGGGCTAAACGTGGAGTGGATCTAGCGGAAATGATTACGGAGTGTGAGTTGACAGTGATGAATGAGCCGTCAGAGCGGTACACCTTCAGTGGACCGAACGGCTATAGCGACATTGATGTCACACTGGTCAACAAGCACGGACGTGGCTTGAATTTTGCATGGAGCATAAGGGATGAAAGGGGTCTGAGTGACCATAACGTCATATTGATTGAAATGGCATATGGGCATGACAGGAGAGTGAACGAAACTCCCAAATATAGGTACAGTGCGAAAGACGTTGACTGGGAACAGTATGAGAGAGATCTATGTGCCGAGGCGAGGAGTACGGGTGAGGACGTATTCTACGACTCGAGCACGGACGATAAGGTACGCTTGGTGAACCAGTGGGTTGAGTGTGCGAATGAGAGGAATATGAAGCGTATAACTGGGCCATGACTTTGTCCGTGTGGAAGGGAACTCTGACCCATGGGGTGAAGTATACAAGATATGCAGGGATGAAAGGAAGCGAGATACCGTGTGATTCCTCGCTTACATCGCAGTGATTTGGGTAGTAGATCGTCAGGTATAGTCAGCATGAAAAATTATCTGTGATCGCAGCCGCGGAGTTCTATAGCACCGGTGGATGACGCACTTCAGTCTTGACAGCTATGGTAATGTAAGTGTCATATATTATTACGGAAAAGAATTATTACACCCACAAAATGTTCTTTGTGCACCGAATGATCGTTATCCAGGAGATTGCGACTGATTGGGGATGGATAACTAAGTAAAACTAGTTTTCACAATTACGAGTGGATCTGTAAGAGCGTAACCTCAAAACGGCAAGTAACCTCAAGGACAAGTGACCGTTTTCAGGTAGGCCAAGGGGCTTTACGGTCCTAGTAATTGACACTTAGAGCCAGCGTGGCTCTGAGAGACCGGGCGTGCCGACCATGACACTACATGACCCAGAACTGGCCGAAGTCAAAAGTTCGACTTTTACTTTTACTTTTACTTTTTATATTTTTTCTTGTGTTTTTTTTTTTATATTAAATATAGATGCGCGCTTTAGGAATAATTAACAATTTTCTGTAATTTTCGCACCAAAATTTTTTACGGGTTTGCAAAGAAATCATTAGAAGTTATTATTTCAGAGAGCATGCAGCAGCCTCGGATTTTTCTCATCCTCATAGCTAGATTCGTACTAGCACAGGGTGTGAAGGTGTTTAATGCTGCCAAATCATTCTACGGGGTGTGTGCAGGAACAGCTAATACACTGTTTAACGAGAAGGACATTAAACTGGGACGTCGTTTGCACAATGCTAACGAGTAGGGGCATTTTCCACTGCATACCAATAGACACGAGTAACATCCTAAGCTAGCATGTTCTGAGATGTACCATGTTCATCCATTTAATACCAGATCACCTAACCATTCACCTTTCAATTTCAAAGAGAAGAGTGTTGCCGCAAGATACGAGAAAAACGAAACAAGACAAGATGAGAGGTGTTGAGACTCAAGACGAGATGATGATTTTTCTCTTATCGTTTGATTCGAGACACTACAAGAAGACTTAAAATAATACTTATGAATCGATATCGTATGCTATTGACTTATTAACTTCAACACTATCAGATGTGTAAATTTCACCTAGACAGTTATTTATAACCTAATAATGTTTGAAATAAACAGAAACTGACATCTGCAATCAATTTAACAATTCATCACTACTTATTTATGGAATAGTATCGTATACCGTTGTATTATAAACGATATTACAATTCAATTACACAATATTGTATATATTATATTGCTCGATGAATGATATCCACATCGCTTTGTTCGTAACCCTACTTGTCGAAGAGATGCAACGGGTCAGTCAGTCTGTGAAAAAAAACGTGTTGCTAAAATTTTTTTAAATTTATCGGATACCCGTAACAAACTTTAGTGCAGTAGAGTTTTTTTAAATTGCTCCAGATGTGGAACAGTGGCAAGGAAGAGGTTGAACTTTTGACTTCGGCCAGTTCTGGGTCATGTAGTGTCATGGTCGGCACGCCCGGTCTCTCAGAGCCACGCTGGCTCTAAGTTTCAATTACTAGGACCGTAAAGCCCCTTGGCCTACCTGAAAACGGTCACTTGTCCTTGAGGTTACTTGCCGTTTTGAGGTTACGCTCTTACAGATCCACTCGTAATTGTGAAAACTAGTTTTACGTAGTTATCCATCCCCAATCAGTCGCAATCTCCTGGATAACGATCATTCGGTGCACAAAGAACATTTTGTGGGTGTAATAATTCTTTTCCGTAATAATATATGACACTTACATTACCATAGCTGTCAAGACTGAAGAGCGTCATCGACCGGTGCTATAGAACTCCGCGGCTGCGATCACAGATAATTTTTCATGCTGACTATACCTGACGATCTACTACCCAAATCACTGCGATGTAAGCGAGGAATCACACGGTATAATCGCAGGAATAAACGTGGATGGACGTACGACGAACAACTGGAGAGAGAGCATGGAAGCACTGCTCGGGGAATTCTTCCCAGCAGTGCCGGTAGCGAATGAGGGCGCGACACAGGAGCAGGATCCAGGCGACGCGATCGAGTTGATCACGACGCGGGAAGTGATCAGGGCTGTGAAACGTGTCAAGATGCGTAAAGCTCCAGGGCTAGATGGCATGACTGGCGAGATGGTGCGAAGAGTGTGGAATGCAATCCCGGAGTGCCTGATGAGTATCTTTAACGAATGTGCGAGCGAAAGATACTTCCCGAGCGAATGGAAAAAGGGAAGAGTGGTCGTACTGTTGAAGGCCCCGGACAAGGCGCGTGCAGATCCGCGATCCTATAGGCCTGTATGCCTCCTCCCAGTGCTTGCAAAGGTACTGGAGAGAGTGATGGTAGACAGGCTGACGCGATTGACAACCGAGACCATGAACCGTTTTCAGTACGGCTTCCGTATAGGAAAAAGTACCGAGGACGCATGGCAGCATGCAATAAGCATGACGGAGAAGAGCGAGGCCCGATACGTGCTCGGGCTGTTCGTTGACTTCAAAGAGGCTTTCGACAATCTGCTCTGGAGCAGAGTGATTGAGAAGCTAGAAGCATGTGGGTGCAAAGAGGCTTGTGGCTTGTGGCAGAGCTACTTCAGCGACAGAATGGTCTGTGTGACTGGCGAGAATGACGTGGTATGGAGAGTGGTCCAGAAGGGCTGTCCGCAGGGTTCCATTGGTGGTCCCTGCGTATGGAACCTAATGATGGACGACCTCCTGAATGAACTTGAAGCGAACGGATGCAAGTTCGCCGCCTCAGCCGACGACCTGCGGGTCCTCGTTGAGGGTGATCAGCGGGCTGCGTTGGAGAGGGCTGGCACGGCCTGGATGGAAAGGGTGACTGAATGGGGTCAGAGAGTGGGAGTGAGCGTTTCGGAGACCAAGACGGTGTGCATGCTGTTGAAGGGTAAATGCAGTCCGAACAGAAGACCGAATGTTAGGGTGAATGGCACAGGTATGCGATACGTGACTAGCGTCAAGTACCTGGGCGTGCATGCAAGTGAAAGACTGAACCTTAAAGTTCATCTTGTCAGAATGTGGGAGAAAGTGACCAACATGGTTGGCATGATGCGACGGGTTATGAGGAAGGAATGGGGCGTGCAGAGACAGGTGACCAGAATGTGGTACAAAGGTCTCTTCCTGGCGATCATGATGTATGGGGCAAGTGTGTGGTGCGTCACTATGCAGCACCAGTATGCAAGAGACTTGTTGAGCGCAATTCAGAGAGTGGTTCTGTACGCCAGTCTGAATGTGTGCCGAACCGTTTCGACCGAGGCCATGCAGGTCCTAATGGGGGTATTGCCCTGGGACCTGGAAGTGGTGAGACGGGGTCTCCGGTACTGGGCAAGGAAGGGTGATTCCCTAGCAGAGCATCCAATGTCCTCAGAGCTGAACGTCGATGGCATGACGAAGATAGAGACGTTTGAGGCCATCGACGGGCAGGCGTACGCCAAGTGGCAGAGTAGATGGGATGTAAGCGTGAAGGGCCGAGTGCTGTACAAATGGATATGTAATGTACGAATGGCCGAAGTCCAGCAGCATTTCAAACCGGGGATATACCTCGGTTACTTGCTGACTGGACATGGAAGCTTGAATAAGCACCTGTGCGAAAGGGGCCTCAGTGACTCAGACGAATGTGCATGTGGTATGCCTGAGGACTGGGAACATGTGTTGGATGAATGTATATTCTACGAAGACCTGAGGAAGGACTTGGAGCGCTGCGGGATCACCCAAATAAACGGGCAAACAGTCTTGGCGGGATTGATTGAGGACGAGGCGAAATACAAGGCGCTGAAGCGATTTGCCGTTGAGGCCTTCGGGAGGCGTAGGGCTGGACTTAGAGAGCCCAATGGATAGCCTCCGGCTGCGGCCGGGACAGCCCGACTGGGATCGAGTGTGAATGGAGTGAGTGGCGAGAATGTGGGGTGAATGCCGCAGGAGGGGCATCTGGGTAAAAGGCGGCACGGTTGCTTGCGGCCGTGTGGACGAGCTAACTCCAGATTGCACCTTCAGAGCGCAACGACTCCGCGTATCCGAGTGGCCCAACCAGTGACCTGCGTGCAAGAGCTAAAACTGGAAGTAACCTCGGCAACGGGGTGACGAGCCCCGATCCAGGGTTGAAACAGGAACTATGTGGGACCGGAGTTGCCCAGGTTGGACATGCCGAGATGCTTCCTTCCGGCTCCGGTCGTTTGGGTTGGCGAACGTAGTGGCAGTGGTTTAATACCCCATATCGCGGGGAAGAGATTCGGTCTCGGCGTGTGAGTTGCGTCTTCTCAACTCGGGTACCGACACAGCATATGCCGGTAGAGGTTTAGGTAGCCTCGCTCCTACCAGTGAGGGCACCAGGTCTTGTAGCCTGGATCCAGAACTGGAAGCTGTCGAACGGGTGGGCGAACGTCAAAGCGAAAGCCGAAGTGGTCGCTTGCACTAGTAGGCAGCGCGTTGATCGGGCGTATCCCGATCACAAGCTGATGTCAGCCGTGCGGTAGAGCCTTAGGGCGGAACAGCACGTTAAACAATTAGACTTGGAATATCCCTATCTACTCCCCCCATGGGGTTACTGCGGGGGTGGGTGTTGCCGGGGGCTGTGCATCCAGCACGGTCCCTGGCTGCCCAAGACCTCTAACGTAATACGGGGCTTGACACTCCCGGGGTACCCGAGTCCTAGATACCGTAGGCCTCGTGTCTGTTGCAACGACCCTTGTGGTGTGCTTGTCGCACCCATGGTAGTAACAGCGCGTGGAGCGGGGGTCTGGGCTTTGCCGCCTGAACTGCGAGGATGATAACCTCTTCAAAAATCCCCAATCTCAAGCTGTTGATGCACGTGGTGAGGAGATGCGTGGCCGGAGGGTGTGACCGGTTCCTAACGGCCAACCTCTGGGCACCTGGCGAACCCAGTTGTATTTAGCTATCCTGGGTCTATGGGACGTACGGCCCAGCGATTATTATCGTCCCATGCTCGTGGGAATTATCATGGTTGAAATCAATAAAATTGATGTAAGCGGCGGGGAGGGGCACAAGCCGAGTGCGGAAAGTGGGACGGGGGGAGGGAGACCAGCGACGATAGCGTCAACCTGGTAAATCTTGGGGATGAGGGATTCAAAACCCCCAAAATCAAGGGCAAGAAGAGGAGGAAGGTCACGGCTTTGCCCATAAAGCCCGAGGCGGCTGGATCAAGTGGCGGCTTCACCATGCTTGATCCGAAACGCAAGAAGGCCGACGACCCTGCCCCTCCACCGGGGACGCGGGATTCTCCAATGGAGACCCGAGGTTTCCCGTTGGTGGCTGGGGGGGTCGCGGTCGCGGAGGTAATAGCAGAGCCAGAGCCCGATGCACCTTCGGCCATGCGGTAACTAGGTAGGGACATTAGAACCCATGTCTTTGCCGAGGGCAGCAAGGTTCATCGGGACACGGCAGAGTTCATGATGAACAAAGTGGCGCAGTACGAAGAGCTGCTCACGAACCTGCTCCTCAAAAATGAGCGCCTCCAAGGCAGACTTGAGGAGCAGAGGGCCGTGCCCATAGGGCAAACGAGGACATATGCGGGCGCGGCCAGGGTGGGGCTAACTGTGAGGTCGTCGGAAAGTAGCCCGAGGGTCCGTACCGACGTAACGCACAGGGCGCTACCGGAAAGCTACGCGGTCGTCGTCCGCACGGCTGACGCGGCGAACAGCCTTGATTATGACGAGATCAAAACAAGAGTGCTCAAACAGGCCAGCCCTCACCTGGACGTCAGGGTGAGTGGAGTAAGGCGCGTTAAGGCCGGGATCGTCATCGAAACAATCAGCGAAGCAGAAAGGGGCAGGATCATGACCTGCCCCAGATTCGGAAGTCTCGGTCTAACCGTCGAGCATGCCAAAAAGTCGGGCCCGAGACTCATGATTCACGACGTGCCAAACACCATGCCGGAGGGTGAGTTTCTGGGGAACCTCTTCGAGAGGAACCTGTCCGCCGTCGTTGACCGAAAGGACTTCGATGAGCGGACCAGAGTGATCAGCCGTCAGGGCAAAAGTAATAGCGACGTGGGCAATATAATTCTCGAAATGGGTAAGAAGTCAGTCGACCACCTGCTGACCGTCGGCAGGATATTTATAGGGTGGAGTGCCTTCAAGGTCAAGGCATGGGACAGGGTCCCCCGGTGCCACAGGTGCTACGGCTTTGGGCACATGCAGCGGGAGTGCCCAGAAGAGGCCAGCCTGTGCAGGAGGTGTGGAGCGCTGGGCCACATGGCGGCCGCCTGCAAAGAGGCGGTGTCATGCCGCAATTGCCGTATGAGGGGACTGCCTGCCGACCACTCGGTGGAGGCCGACAGCTGCCCTGAATATATTAGAATAATTAAAAGCCGAAAGAGACGCATGAACAATGGCTAAACAGTTGAGAGTAATCCAACTGAATTGTCAGGGTGCGTATGGTGTGATGTGTGACCTGGGGGTCAGCATGAATGAGCATAAAATAAGCTTGGCACTGCTCCAGGAGCCGTACACCAGGGGTGGCCGACTTCTGGGACTGCCGGGATGCATGCGAGTGGTTTGCATGGGAAAGGCTGCGGTCGTGGTGAATGATTCTAGCTTAGAAGTTATGATAATAGAGAAGTGGACGAACGAATGTGGTGTCTGCGTTTGGGTGAAGGGTGAATTTGGCGAAGCATATGTGGTCTCTGTGTATTGCCAGTGGAGCGAAAGTATCAACGAGTACCTGTACTATTTGGACGGGCTACTCGAAGAGTTAAATGGCCGCATGATTTTGATTGGTATGGATGCAAACGCAGAGTCGAGAATGTGGTACAGCAAGAATGTGGGTGTGTATAGTGATAGGGCAAGGCGTGGTAACAGCCTTTGCCAAGTGATCATTGAATGGGAGTTGATCGTCCTGAACGAGCCTAGCGCGGACTATACGTTCAACGGCCCAAATGGCCGGAGTGACATTGATGTCACCCTACTGAGCCAGGGCCGTCAGGATGGTTAACTCGGGTATGAATGGGAAATAATGAATCACTGGGGACTGAGTGATCACAATGTGATAATGATCACGATAGGGTATGAGGGCAACGGAATGAATGAAGAAACCCCTAGGAAGAAGTGGAGTATGCATGGTGTGGACTGGACACAATATCAGAAAGATATTGAGGTCCAGGTGAATGAATGTGATGAGAGAGAACGATTTTTCAAAGCTGGCATCGATGAGAAAATCTGTATATTGAATAATTGGGTCGATGGTGCAAATGTTAAAAACACTCGCAACTGGAAGCGAGTGTATTGGTGGAATGATGAGTTGGCTGAGCTCAGACGAAAGGTCAGAAAAGCCAGGAAAAAAGCACAGAAGGCCAGGAGGAAGGAAGCTCCTCAGGCTGAGGCGCTAAAGGGCGTGCATACTGAATTAGCGCATGAGTATAAAAGCCTCATCAAGGAAACGAGAGAAAGGGTATGGAAGGAGCATGTTAGAGTGAAAGGGAACTCCGACCCGTGGGGGGAGATCTATAAAACCCTAAGAGGTAAAAGACAAAAAGAAATTCTTGGGGGAATCAAATCCAACGGGCGGACAACGTCCAGTTGGAAAGAAAGCATGGAGGTGCTGCTGGGGGAGTTCTTCCCAGCAGTGCCACGAGAGAATGACCGGGAGAATATGGCCGTGAGTGAGCTCGATCCGATCACATTCGCGGAGGTCGAAAGTGCAGTGAAGAGGGTGAAAATGAAAAAAGCCCCAGGACTTGATGAAATGACTGGGGAAATGGTAAGGGTGATCTGGAGTGCAATCCCGAAGTGCGTGATGACCCTGGACCCTTATTCTAGAAACGTATCGCGGTTTATCACAGCGTATCCTCTATCCTGAGAGACAAAATTTCGGACTGCGCATGCGCGCAGACGATGTTTTTAGAATATGCGGAGGTTTTACATTTTCACTATTGCGATATATCGTGACTGGCTTGATAAACGACATACACTATAGAATAACTAGAGAAAGCTTTTCTCAATACTCGTGAATCAAGTCTTTCATGAGTCTTTCACGTTAGTCCTATTGACCATTTTAAAACGGTCAATAGGGTACATGGGTTTAACCGTGATATAATGACAAAGCGAGATAACTAATACGTATATAGCAATGTGAGAATTAGCGATCATCGTAATTTTGGAATGAGTATGTAATCATTTATTCACATGCTTGTGTGGAGAAAAATTACTATGGTCACGTATTATATAATAATAATTCGGTTTATTTATTATATTCATTCAAAAATTGTTTCTATGTTATTTATCAAAAGTATTTGAAATAAAAGTATGAGTTTGTATGATTTTGATCGACGGTTGGTTTTCGTTGTATTGTTTTTAGAGTAAGACATTATATTCTTCGATATTCGGCGTAATTATCAATTATATATAGATGTTTTCAAAGCCTGGAACTAATTTCTTCAATTTTATCAATAAATTATAGTTGAAATTATTTTACAACTTGACACATCTATAAAAATGTATCCCAGAAACAAGTGCCTATTACTTAGCAAATGCTTTAATATCAATGTAACACCTGATTTTTTTTTATCTTTGAGTACCTAACACCTGTGAAAATTTGTATTTGAGAAGCATAGACGAATGTAATGAAATTATGTTATTTTCATTTTTAAAAAGGCCGGGTTATTTATCTTGTAAGTTAATGGATTATTATTATTGAAAAGGCGTAGTAATTAAATGTGTCATATAGGATATGGATAAATAGTTAAGGGAAAAATTTTGCACACCGTAATTGAGACGATTTATATTTTAAAAACATTAATTTATCGTATTCTAGATCAATGAATATGAATAACTTATCTCAAACTAATTACTAAATTACATCGTGACGAGTTCAAAAAACAGATAATTCTAAGTGAGAAGAACTCATCATATAAATACTGTATTTTCTTTACTTTAATATATTTATCAAAACCAACAAGAATAAACACTTGGTGTTTGAACTGTAATCTTTATAACCTAGTACGTAAATATCTTATGGGACGGTATAGTTTTTATCCTACGGACGTTCTTTATATTTGTATTGGATTAAAAGTCATGCATCATTTTAGGGTACAATATAATGAATCGTTAAGTTTGAACAATTAACCATACTAAAACAATTATTCATTATTCTAGATGTTTCAGTGTTGCTTTTTGATGATATAGCACCATTATTTATTTGACTGCATTTATTGTTAACACCTTTTCTTTGTTTTGGCGATGGTTGTTGCAGCGTGACATTTGTTTCACTAGAATCAGCGATACTAGTTGACGGTTGAACATACTCCTGCATCTGCGAATAAAGTTGCCGATGTTCGGCGAAAGCGATGGCCAACGTTTTTATCATCAGCTGTGAAAAGCATATTTTGATGATTTCGATAGATACAAAGATCGTTCTTCGATTTGAATAATTTGGTGGCCCTGAAAAGGACCGATGTTTGTCGATGTTGCTCACTTACAGCTAGTGTACTTGGTGACAGCCTTTGTGCTTTCACTCACAGCGTGTTTCGCTAATTCGCCTGGAAGCAATAGTCTGACTGCAGTTTGAATTTCCCGAGATATTATGGTAGACCGCTTGTTGTAGTGGGCGAGTCGAGAAGACTCAGCGGCAATTCGTTCGAAAATGTCATTCACAAAGCTGTTCATCATGCTCATAGCTTTACTAGAAATACCAGTGTCGGGGTACACCTGCTTCAACACCTTGTAGATGTAGATTGCATAAATGGCACACCTAGATCTAAACTAAGACAAGTCAAAAAATCTCATTTTTCAGTATGAGGAAAGAACGTTTTGCTCCAATTAGGCCTTTGGATAATTAATTAATTGATTAATTATTATTCATAATAAACATATGTAAGTCGTTTGTCGTAGACTTAACAATAATGATTGAAGGACGGGGTGAGAAAACCAACACGTGTTGTTGCAGTGAATTAATAACTGTAATTAAAGAATACTTAATGCTTAATATACATCGGAACTTACATCGTAACTTACAGCTATAAAGGTTTACCTGAATCAACACTAATTGTCGGTATTAGGTTGGAGAACGAGTGCGACTATGACGCAGCATAGTTTATCGGCAACTTAGTCAGATCATTGGTAATACGCCCACGCTCAGCTGACCGGTCATGTGACTCGCTTATATGAGCGGTTAAGTTTGAGGAACCGTCAAACTTACACATATTATATAATATCATTAATAATAATTATCATTCATTGTTATCAATAATATTATTATAATTATATTATTATATAATTATTATTAATTATTTAGTGATTCAGCAAAACCAAGTTATCGCAATCTGTCGTCATGATTATTAACATTAAGTTGAATCTGTTCTTGTGGCTAGTTGCGTATGGTATCGAGGTATACAAAAATGATATTAACTCAAAATTCAGGCTGTTTGACTTGTCTCAGTTAGATCTAGGTGTGCAAAATGTTAATTTCGTTGCTGTGTTCAAGCGTAATAGGTTTCGATTATTCTGCTTCGCTCTGTTATTCCAGCTTGATAACCCATATCGATCAGATTGTCGTTATCCACATCCGGTAAATCATTATTCCCCAGTTGCATGTCGGGTAAAGCGCTATATACAACAAAAGTAAAGTAGAGGATCATTTCGAAAGCAATTTTTAGCCTTTAATACTTATGCACTCACTCACCCATGCATGATACGAAAATTATGCAACACTGCAGATGCTGTTATAAACTTCGCAATTTTCACGGGATTCCGATAACATAATTTACGCTCACGTTTGATGCCTCGCCACACTGCCGTGAGATGTCCAAACGTTTGTTCGATTCTACATCGCGTTAATACGTGTACTGTTGTGAACCGTGCAGCTGGGGAGCCTTCAATTGCGTTTCGGACTGGCGTAAGAAGTACTGGCGAAGGGGTGTATCCGCTGTCGCCTACAAGGTGGACACAGTTACATGTATCTGATCTGGTGGATCAAACAAGTTAGGGGGAATGGAAAACTTCAGTAACGCGTTCCGATTTTCAATAAGTGAGTATAAATGTGCTGATTATATGTATGTCAATTATACCGAGTATATAGTAACGCCCTTCCTCGCGTGTTATTTGTGCGTTTCGTCTAAGCCCTTCCAAGAAAAGCTTCGCTGAGCTAAATTCCCAGACAAATCTATCATTGTTGCTCCCAGGGCAACAACGTATACTGCGTATGCGGTAATCTGCATCAGCAATCTAGAAATTGCATGGGAATAATGACTGACTAGTTTTTCGCAGCTAAACTAAACCGACAAGTATTCGACATACGCACAACTTGCACATTCATCGCATGGTATCCTTTATAGTTATAGAACGCCTCTTCGTTCTCACATGGTCTGATAAACGAGACTAGGAAACAATCTATCAAGCCCAAGACCCCAGGAAAGTTGATATGCTGTTGAAACCTGTGCAAATATATTTAATTGTGAAGTGTGTCATTGATAATGACAGATGCTCGTGATAGCATGGCTTCAAAACTCTGTGATCGCTTTCAATCACATCATAATTTTATAATCACGGAATGAATTACAACATTTGTATTTCGTACCGTTGCTGTACGCGCTGCCGTTCTTCTCTGGTTGATGGTAGTTGTATAAATCTGGGTGCGAGATTTACAAGGGCATTGGTTACCCTGTTTACGCAGCGGCTGACGGTGGATTGGCTTAGAGGGTGATGGTGGTCTTGTCCCACGCCCTTCTGGTAACCCCCTTCGGCGAAGAATCTCAGTGCGCACAGTACTTGTACGTGCACTGGAATTGATGAGTTATTGTGCATCTCAATATGCGCATTTAAGAGCTCTACCAGATTCAACACTAGGTCACAAGGCATTCTGTGAAAATTAAAACATTTTTACCGTCACATCTCCATCAGGATATTTTCTGCTTGGTCCAAGATTGAGGCACATACAGTGCCTCAGCTCAGACATAGCAATGAATGGAGGAAGACCATGACCGTACCTATATAATTTTCGAAAGTATTCTGAGTCCATTTCGAAGGGGTTCGATGTATCTCGTATTTCCTTCCGGCGGATTCGAAGCTGACGAAGTAGAATGTGCCTATTCTGCGCCTCGTCTCCTTCAATGATTGCCATTATACCAATGTGAAACATGTCCGTCACCTTGTATTTGAATTCCACTAAAAGCACAAAAACCCGCCGATAATCGCACAGCGTCACCTTAGAAGAGCCGTGGCCCAAGAACACAGTGAGAAGACCACGTTCTCTCACTTATTTTTCAATCGAGCGGATAGTCATAGATGGGTCTAAAGCTTACCTTGGCAAATAACCAATCAATTCGTGTTAGTGATTATCCGTGATGTGTATAAGATATGTCCGTGATGTTTTTAAGTTATATCCGTGATGTGATTAAGTCATATCCGAGATTAAGATAGTTGATGCGATTAGAAAATGATTTCCCAAGTTATATCGCTTCAAGATGTTTAAAGAAAAAATAGTTTATCCAGGGTTGTTATTATCTGATTAAAATTTTTTTTTTTATCCGCAGCTCAGCCTAGCTGAAGTCCCAAATAAACTTATGATGAGGTGGTTAATGATCGGACCGTATTTCCTTCGTTTTCCTTTTTTCCCTTCATAATTTTATTCACAGATACCCGCCGGGGTAGAATTTTGCGTGAAGCACCAAGCTTGTTATACGGATGAGTTAATACCAACTCACTCTAAATTGTACTAAAGTGGCAACACTGCCTGGGGCCTTGGCAGACTTTGGCAATGACGTAACGTCAGTGATTAGTGGATGCGTAGTGCCCGAACGGTTGAAGCTAGAAGAAGAAAGAAACATCGAAACCAAAAAACATTGTAAGAATAGTTTTATATTATTTAGTTTTAGTTTATACTGACAAAATTCAGCAAAATCCAACTAAACACAATCACAATGCTGGATTTTAGGTTACGTTAAAATCCCAAAGTGATACTCCGTTTGAATTGTAACAGGAGTACAACCAATACTATACGATGATCCATATATTGTCTTGCATGCATTTCATCTTCATAAACTGATTATTGTTAGTTTCATGTGTAATACACTTTTGCAGAGTAATGTCGCGAAATCGAGCAAGCTCAAACCAACCAGAGGAGCTGTTGTGGTTTATGGGAAACACATCGAACATTTGCCAAAGGGCATATAACTGACCTCGGTGGCTTGGGCCACGATAAATATAAGCAAATATGGAAGGACCTAGCCGACAAGTTAAATAACATTGGGCCTATTCGGAAAAGTGTCGCTGCTTGGATGAAGGTAAAAGCATAGTCACCGTGGAATGGATAGCGGCGGCGTTAAGATAAATAGGAGGCGCAGAGTGCCCTGGATTCTCACAATTATTGATTTTAAATGCTATATATGTTATATCTTTCATCTGGCCATATTTCAGTTCTCCGACAATGAACGTCTCGTTCACCTTCTGTCTTGTACATTTTTTAAATTTTCTCTGACAGCTCCACGGTGTTTATTTTAGCGGTGATTGTAACGGAGATCGTGACTTGTAGTGCAATTCGCCAACGAGGGTAGATTACTTTCGTTAATTGATTAAGAATGACATTAACAATTTAGGTGTATTTTATTTCAGACGTGGAGGTTGCTTAAGAATGCAGCGAAGAAAAGGAAAGCACAATATACAGTACAAATGAACCGAACGGGAAATATAAGCCCCGTAGACACATTAACTGATTTTGATGCACGCATTACATCGATATTTGGGAAATATGGGACCGGATTATGCGTTATCGAGGAAATTGGCACACCGCGTGACCCAAGGGATGCAACCGAATCCCATGAAGTATTCGATGAAGAAATTAAGAAACGTAAGCAACCTATTTATAATATTATTCATATAGTCTCTAGTCTCTAGTGAATATTATTCATATAAGTATGCAACAATAATTGATGTGATCATGCATTTTGAAAATTTAAAGTTCTATTTCGTGTGCGAGCCTGTGACAACCAAGTTGCAGACTCACATATCTGTACCGAGAGAGTAAACCTAATGAAATGGATTCTGAGCCGGATGTGTTAGACAATTGAAAAAACAGCCAATCGGCGCTCTGCATTTTTGTAATCCAGAGCGCGGACTGGCTGTTTCTAGAATTGTCAAACACATCCGGCTCAGAATCCATTACGTTTAGTGTACCTTGAAATTTATCACTCAGTCATGGCCAACTCGGCCCCCCCAAGTGTTTCGTCGGTTTTTTCGCAGGCTGGCCATCCCCTTTTTAGGTTTGAACTACCGCTGTCAAACGTTGTAAAACAATTGCATCAAGGAAAGTGAGCGAGAATAATGAAAGAAGCTAAAACACATCCGATCGATGTGAAATTGATATCAGTGACGCAGAAAAAGTGTACGGAGGGCATGATGCTCTCGGATTTTCAGAAAGCGAAGATAAAATGTACAATTTTATATCCAAAGTTCTCTGTAACGAATAACCGTTGTTGCTGACGTTGGACTTGATAAATATGAAAACACCCGAAACCTTTTCGCTTTTTGGAAATCCAAGAGCATCATGCCCTCCGTGCACTTTTTCTGCGTCACTGATATCAATTTCACATCGATCGGACGTGTTTCAGCTGGGAACCGGGCTGCCAAAAATTCGAGGTTATAATTCACCTTTCATTTCCCCTTAATACTAAATACTAACATACTAAAAACAGTCGAAAAACTTGGGGAGGGCCGAGTTGGATATGACTGAGTGATAACTTTCAAGTTATTCTCTCGGTATGTGTAATGTGTAGTATTGATAACGTGTATTTATGAGCAGTCTCGCAAATTCGCTGTGTCGTTTAAATGATCACAGGAAATTATAATACCCTGCCAACAAATTGATTGATTATAGCTATTCCATTGCATATTGTGGAAGAGGAATTATCACATAACCTACATTCTCTGCGTTGCCAAAATGATATAACTAAAGCAATGTTTGGAAAAGTATCCAACCACTTTGTAGAATTGATAGCGGAGTTTTTCAGCAAATTGGAACGTTTGAGGAAACTGAGGTAATGATGACTTTATATAAATAATTTTTTCAAATAGAAAACACTGTTCTACTTAAAAATTTTATACATTGTTTACTGTACTTATATTACGTATTTTGTTTTATCATGTACTTCGCGTATTCGATTTTTTTAAAATACCTAAATATAATGTCACATTTGTCGCAGCTGTTGAGTTTTGGAAGTCTGAGAATTGGTACATTATCGTATGTCAGTGCAAAATCAAATTGGCCAAAAGTAAAGACAATCAGCCCCCCCCCCCCCCCCTTTTACTTCATCAAAATTTGTGTTTAAAATTTAATCAAAATATTTGTCTTTAGAGAATATTAATGTTTTCGTCAACATAAACGCAGCGCATGCGACATTAAACAAGGACCATCCGAGAAACTGCTTCTTGTCTCCCTTTCTATTCTGATATCGCTGCCACTAACTGCTCCTCTCTCTCTCTTTCTTTTACGACTTATCGTTCTTGCGAGCATGTAGTCAAAACCGGCGCTTTGCTGAACACTTGACAGCAGTGTTCAGCTAAACACGTGCTACGAAGCGTCCATGCGTTAACGTAGTAGTTAGTTGAAAGGTCCGCGTCCGTACACTTTTACATCCGAAATTCGCGCTAACGTTGTTGTCAACTTTCTTCTTTGAGCCTTGGATTTGCATGATACACGTGCATATGTATTCTTATTGCAAGCTATTAAGGGCGATAAGTCAAGAAGAATAAGAAGAAGAAAGCAAGCTATTAACATTATAATTTCGCATCGCTACTTGAGTGCACGTGATTTATTTCGTTACGAAATTTTTTAATAAATAATAATTCGCGCAGCTTTCATAAAATGTCGGAACACCGGTAAGGATATTACAAATTTTTTAATTATTCATTGATTGCTTGGTATTGTTTAGCTAAGTATCCACGAACACGTGTATTCTTCGTTCACGAGCGGTGTAGCAATTCGTCATATCGTTTGTTAGAATAATTATTATTGTAGATAATAATTAATTGGTTTCGCCGTGAACGTTTAATTTCGTGGCAATTACTGATCGTACGAATGAACATAACAGCGTATGTACATCGAGATAGCCTCATGTTAACCGGGACGTGGACCCAGCACTCTTGTAGGAAAGAATTTGTGATGAGATTATTTTTAGTCATTTCAAACATACAACACTAAAAAATCGTTTTCAGCTAGATTTCACTGAAATTTCCGTCTCCAATGACAATCATACGATCATTGTAATGCACCAAATATCTTTAATTTTTTTTTTTTATATGAAATTTAATGAAAAATTGCCATAAGTATTTTTCGATGTGTGTGATGGTGTATTACTGTCTTACTATCCAATCCATCAATTAATTAAACATTGTTCAACAGAGAAACCAAGCGAATAAAAAGTCGCAGTAACCAGCCCCAATTGAAACAGATGGTAGAGTTCATGGAACGACACTCTCTCTTTGCTAATGATAAATTGAGGGACGAAAATGCCAGCGCAACTTTGTGGGAGGAGTTGGCTAAAAATTCAAATTATCTAGGCGATAAGAAAAATGTAAAAGGCTGGATGAAGGTACTAATCTTATGCTTATCTAATGAGATACTTATTGAACATGCTGAAAATACAATACTGAATTTTGGACCACAGTTTACCGATAGTAGTTCTAATATCACCGAATGTTTTCTTGCATCGCAAATTTTTTGTACACCCCTCTCCATTTGCCTGAAAATGTTCGTTCTTCTGTTCATATGTTATTTGTAGACATGGAATGATCTTGTCAAAAGCGTACAACAAAGACGAACCTCGCTGAATTCGGGCATGAGGAATACTCCAGTACCAGCCCTGGACTTTCGCGTGCTGGCCATCGTGGAGAAGGTCAGCCAGCCGGTTCCACAAAAAGATCTAGCGCCACAAGCCTCACAAAAATTTGATTCGTACAGCAGATCAACATTGACGACAAACACAGCGCACTCGAATCGTTCAGCTCTATCTCGTGACCGATCCCCTTTACTTTCCCGGAATCTTTCTCCTCAACGTTCTGCTGGTGATTCTCCTAGAGGTTATTCTCGCCACACTCCTTCACTTGCTTCTCACCGTTCTATACACGGTTCACCTCACAAATCACCTATGCACTCTTCTCACTGTTCTCCGTACCGTACTTCTATATATTCTCCAAGCCGTTCTGGCCATCACTCTCCTTTACGTAGTCCTCACCGTACTTCTTCACATTCTATACATTCTCCAAGCCGTTCTGGCCATCACTCTTCTTTACATACTTCTCACCATAGTCCCTTACATCCTCCTCACCGTTCTAGCCATCGCTCTTCTTTGCCTTCTCCTCGGTCTAATCTATCGCACAGAGTCGAATCATCCGCACCTGGTCCAAGCCACTTGCAGCCTTCAAGTGCCAAAGCCAAACCTCGTCAAGTGCCGTTCGTCGATTTGACAAGGCTGAATACTTCAGGTAATGCAACTTCATCTAATTTCAAGTAGCACGGGAGATGATTACTGAATTCCATTTTTCTAAAAAGTGTTTATTCATATCCGCGATGTACAGTAATGTTCATCGATGGTGTCCCCGTGACTCACTAGCCTGTTTTTGACTCAGATTTCCCTTTGCCCATGACCAGTGGCTTACTTCGTGACTCTGCACCACCTCGCAGCTGTCATATTCCTAATAACCTGAAGGTTCCATGGTCATGGGATGATAAAATATTTGTAGAGGAGAAATTTGATTCAAACAAAGGCTAGGAAAAATGGTGAGCCACGGGGACACCATCGATGAACATTCCTGTACTACAGTTGATAAGTTCGAGCACCTGCTGTGTTATATTCTAAACAAAAATTCCACCAATTACGCACCAAGTTGATAATGAAACTTTTTTAAAATTAATTTTATGTTTTAGCTGCATCTAGACTGAAGCATTCGACGGCTGCCAAAGGTACGATTGCTAGACAGCCAAAGTTTAAAGATATTCATTGATTGAGTCGGTTAATTTTTGCTAACGAAGATTATTAACTTGCAGATCGTAAAGTGACTACCTCCGGCGTCGTTGAATCGATGGACGCGTATGTCGCAAAAATGACTGCCTTTGGGGAGCAAGTGGTAAAATGTTTCGAAAATTAAAACAGCATCTTGCAGGAGGGTTTCCTAAGATTGAGTAAAATATTGCAAGAGACGGCCGAAAAAGTTGTCAACAATTATGATGTTTCTAAGTGTGAAATTGCGGATAACACGGATGCTGATTCATATAACATGCAGACAGACCATCCCTCCGCCGACGACGAGGACAAGTGGCCGGCGGAATATTTAGAGTAAGGTGTCTCAGAATTATGAGCTCGCTCAGATGTACAAAAAATTTTGAAAATTTACTAATGAAGATCCTCAATTTGCAGATAACGGGTCCGAGGATCGGCTGCTTACACGACATAGACATAACGTACATACTATAGTAGTATTAAGTGAATATTTCCTTAAAAATGATATTTGTGGGTTGTAGAATATAACATAACAATAATTTTTTTATTATTAAATATCATCATTATTAGTATAAAATATATTCCGTACTACTGTACAGAAGCTTAGTTTCGTTAAAACGATTGATAAATACGTTTGAGCTAATCAAAAAATCGTAGTACAATATAATAATTCACTCTCATCTTATACCTGTATTCATTACTCCTTATCTATGGCAATACCATACCCACGAAAAACATCCAAAGATGTAAAAAAAGCCGCCAAGTACTCACACGAAAATCACAATTGCTTTATAAGCAAAACGGTTCGCCAGTCTCTGTCGTGAAATCAAGAAAAAAGCCAAGCACCAAACGTACAACTGCGATCTCTCAGCAATTTGTTGAAAAAAAAATAAAAAAACTCAAACTCAAACTCAAGTCTACGTCGTGAAGTCGGAGTTTCGTGTGAGGATATCGAAGCATCATTCCAAGAGCTACGTACTTGGCGGGCACATTCGGGTTTTTTTCTTTGTGTTTGTTGTTCTCACGTTGAATTGATATGACCTTATCGTATTTTGCGAACCAATCTCAAAGTACTATGTTTTCGGTCGCTGGTTATAAACATGTCATGAACTCTGCATCGACTGACGAATGTTAGATTCGCAGATAACATTGGTTCTATAGGTATAAATTTATTTAAAATGCATCTTCCGATCTTGTCGGACGATCATGTCATGGCAGTTGAAGGATTAGCGCTTGCGAGTTCACGGTAGTGCGTAGTGCGGGGCCTTTGGCGCCCGCACTACGCACTACCGTGAACTCGCAAGCGCTAATCCTTCAACTGCCACGATTGTGTAGTTGCAAATGATTATTCTCCACAAACGAATGAGCAACAATATAGTACCATTATGCTACTAGGGAGGAAGGCGTGTGGTTTTTGCTGAGTGCGATGTTCAGCACGAGCACGAGGTGAAAGTTCGCTCCTCCCGTGTGGCATATATCACTTTTTACCCGACTAGATAAAATGTCCATATTGCACCCACTAGTGAAACACAGCAGTTCAATCAATCAAACTTAGAATCGGTCAAATTTAGAGTTTTTTTCTGCCCTTCAAATTTACTTTTTCGACCGCAAAATTCACCTCTTCTTCCCTCTGATCAGGAATTGATTACTTTCCGCCCGCGTTGCAGGGATGGAGTATAGTAATTTTATCGTAGTCGGGTAATAGTACTTTTCGATACTAGTGCGAAAGTGTTGATTCTCGGACGAGTGTGAAGTTATTCGCCCGAGCGAAGCGAGGGTGACAATCACACGAGTCGAGAATCATCTTTCGCACGTGTATCGAACTTCAGTTTTCAACACAGCGCGCGTTGAGTTGGTTTTTATGGACGCGAAGCGTGCGCAAAATCGAACTTTGCGCACGCCGTGTGGAAAAAAAAATTTTTGCACTCAAGTGAGGCCGAACTGTTACGAAGATGGGTTTCAGGTATTGAAATTGATCCTCCCCACTACGTATATACGCTCTTCTTCTTCTTGTTCCTTTTGTGACTTATCGCCCGTTAGGGCAACGTGTATACGCTCGTGCACTTGCATATATACGCATGCATCGTGAGCAAGATTGTATGACATAGTATAGGTACACCAAATCAATCATCAACTGAATTTTATATTTATCATTATATCAAACTGTCATACTCTATGCTACTTATAGCATATACGTATATCCGTAGCTGTATGTTTTAGGTTGCATGCCGCAATAGCAGAGTAGAGTTTTCTTGATTCGATCGTTTTGCAAGTGAATAAGTTTATTCTTCCATAATTATTACTACCTAGTGAGGTATGTGATTCCAAAGTTCCGAGTCTGATTTGATAATTCAATGACAGTGGGAACGACCAAGATTTTTATTGATTATACAAGTATTTATATCTGTTAAGTCATACACATAGTTAAAGACACGTAGAAGTATTGTCTGAAACGATTATTGGTTTGAATAACTAGTTTTTCATTGTATTTAATTGCTGTCGCATTAAAAAATCAATTTTCGCATAAAACGAAGCGGGTTGTCCGTATAGCTCTAAGGAACCGAATGTGCCCGCCAAGTACGTAGCTCTTGGAATGATGCTTCGATATCCTCACACGAAACTCCGACTTCACGACGTAGACTTGAGTTTGAGTTTGAGTTTTTTTATTTTTTTTTCAACAAATTGCTGAGAGATCGCAGTTGTACGTTTGGTGCTTGGCTTTTTTCTTGATTTCACGACAGAGACTGGCGAACCGTTTTGCTTATAAAGCAATTGTGATTTTCGTGTGAGTACTTGGCGGCTTTTTTTACATCTTTGGATGTTTTTCGTGGGATTTCACTTCTTTTTGCAAGTACCAGAACTGAGAAAGATTGCTCATTTAATTCCAGCAGGGTTATACGTTATTATATTTTGATCACGATAAGAAATACATTCGGAATTTGGACGAGGGAAGAAACATTCAGTGAAAGACAAACACATTTACTTCAATTGTCAACTATGACAAATATAAATAATTTATTAGGCAGAACTTAATTTTGTCTTGTACAGTATCAGGTTGAAGTTCGTAACGTTACTTCAACAAAATATTCGCCAAAAAATTCTCAAATTCAAGGCTCGAATTTCAAATGGATCAAGAAAGATGTATAATTCCTTAAATCGTGTGAAACACGTTCATTTAGCATATTTTGTAATTCAAACAATATTAGGATCACGAAATATTGCATTTCTTCAACGAATATTCTGTTATTACGTTAACTTTACGAACTTCAACCTCAATATACAGTTTTAACTTAAATTTAGTATTTAATCAGTAATTTTTCCACACGATCATCTGAAGGTCAATGAATTACCGAAGATTTTATACATTCAGTTTGACACTTATTAGACGGGTTGTTGATTTTGCTGCCAAACATAAGAGCCAAGGCTTGAAATTGGGCAGTTATCAAGAAATCAGCCCTCTTCTATGTATTGAAAATGAATCTCAACAAGCATCGTTCAGGGAAAATCTGAAGAATTTCTTTTTGATAATAGAAGCTACCAAGGAAAAACGAAAGCACTTGGCTACACCATTTTTCGAAACCATTGAAACTTTGCGCCACACCTTGGATGTTTTACGCACGCTCCGCGTGTGTGAGAATTTCATACGTCATAAAGTAAAATTTTGTATAATACTCGACGGAAAAACTTTTCCTGACCTTGTGTGATTGCAACACTCGCCTTCAGCTCGTGCTGCAATTTCACACTCGTCAGAAAAAGTTTCATCACTCTCATATCGTACTGTACTATTTTCAACTCAGTGTGTGACTTGATTTCTTATGCCTGTTGATAGTGTGTAAAGTGTCCGATTCACATACTTCCATATGTAAAACTAATTAATTTCTCTCCGTTTGAAAATAATAATTTCTAAAATATTTTTCTTCCATTCAACTTTCTCAATTTTGTGTCAAATTGTGTTGAGACATACATATTTACTGATTGAATAATAGTGTTACTAATATATCAAATTAACATTACATGTTATTTATAAATAAAATAAAATTCATGTGAAACGTAATATGATTCTATCAAAATCAAATGAGCCTTACTTTTCTGATCAAGAAAACTTGTATCTCGAATTTGCGTTTCTATCGATAGACTACGGAAAGGGATATATAGAAGTGGAAGAAAAAGAGTTGTTTTTGTCTTTTATTTCCTCATTTCTTTAGTTTCAAAGTCTAATAAAATTTTATCCTATTGAAAATCATATTTGGAAGTATTTTGTTTTTAATGGGGGGGCTTTGCCCCCTGCACCCAGACCAGGTGCTCTGCCTTTGGACCTTGTTCGCACCCGGCCGCTCTCACTAATATTCCAATATATACTATACTTTCCTATTTTTTTTTAGTTTTTACAGGTAAAGAATTTCGCACACTGAGTTAAAAAAAATAGTATATGACACGTGTGTGCTACCCGTATCGTGCTGTACTATTATAACACTTTGAATGATCAGTAATTTCTAATATATTAGTCTGTTTGATAATTAGTTTGTGGTGCTGATGTATAGATAGGTGAAGTTAGTGGTTGGTAGGCTAGTCGAAGTTGGTTCATTTGAAGAAGATGCGTAGAGTGTTATAACTTTGGAGCAGCTGTGAACTACTTCTGTTATGGGACATCGTCTTGCCGAAATGTTATGCTCTTCTGTTCCGATGGATTGATAATAGGATAGAAATGGTCCAGATGACTGTCTCTCTCTCTCTCTCCATTAACGACTTATCGCCATTATAGACATGTAGTCAAATCCAGATGACTGTAAAAGATATAGAATAACAAAGAATTGAAGGAAAGATTTTAGTATATTAGTATTAATTTTCCTAGCATTGTTATCATTTCGGAACCATGAACTGTGGGCTACCTTTGTCTTGGGACGCTGTTTTGCCAAAGTGTTATGTTCGTCTATCTCAACGGATTGATAATCGGAACCTTCGTTTGGGATGTCGTTTTGTCGAAGCATTATCTCCGACTATTGCAATGGATCGATGATAGAATAGGAAAAGGTCAAGTGACTGTGAAACATAGAAAATGACAAAGGATTGAATGAGAGGTTTCATATCGCTACTAATTTTCCTAATATTGTTATTACGTTGCACAGTGGGGGATTTCGACCGAATCGCGGCCAAAAATCGAAAATGTGATTTTTTTTTTTTCAATGTATGACTGGTAGGGATTTTCTCAGGAATATCCCCTCTATTCAGAACCGTTAAACCTAACCCCCGACGACCTGGGGTTGCCGAGATATTTCAGTGTAAAGTTCACCCTCTGCAACGGCACATGCTTGACGCGCGCATCTACGAAATTCAGTACAAAGTTTGAATTCATATTTACGCGAAGTTATAATCACAAAAAAATATTGAAAATATGGCTGAGGTTCCTGAAGGTATGTAGAATATTATGGGTATTTTACTTTTTCTAAAAAACTATCGCTCTGTTTGTTTATTACATATAACAATACATCGAAAAAGTGACTATTTGTTTGAAAGAAAACTGACGATACACAGACGAAAAGTAGCAAATCCCGCGGAATCCCGCGATCATTCTTGGATTAATTTAAAGTATAAGCTATTAGTAAATGATTCTGAAAGAGCTAGCGACCAGTTTTGACCGGGTTAGATGTAATGTATTTTATTAGATCAGCGTGTGCGCTCAGCAAAGGCCTCTGGCTCGGGCGCCGCGTGCATCGCGCGTCATGCTACCTGCCTACCTGCTCGGGCGCGCAGCTGCAGGTCAGCTAGAACCTACATTGTGTCTCTTCTCGGAACGGATTATTCGGGGCCGAGGGGCAGTTCGTATAATTTCAGCATTTGAATGACAAAAGACTGTCCTTTTCTGAAAAATGTGTTCATGTGAAATTTTCTCGCAAAGGCACGTTCGAAAATTCAAAAGAATATTAAAATATAAAGAATAAATACACCTTATGTTCATCTCTAATCAAATCTTGATCAAAAAACTATATATGACGTAGTGTGCAAACAGAGCTCCATAATAGATGTTATTTTAATATCGCAAATAACTGTAATTTTATATGTATCCGTTTTTTTTTAAAGGATCTCAGGATCAGGTCGTCGTTTGGACGCGGAAAAAAATATTTTCGATACTGCGTAACTGCATGTCATCCGAGTTCGATTCTCAATTGGAAAGTTTGGAGCATGAACTGCCCAGGAAGCCCGAAATAAAGATATAAAAAAATATCGAGAGGGATTCTCTCGCAAATGCTCCCGAGAAAGGACGATGCAGGATGTCCTGAACTGGTTGCTGGTATCCTCAGATCCATACATCTCAAGTTTAAGGGAACTTCCAGCGAAGAAGCACAAAAAACTATCGAATGATGCTCTGCGGCTGATATCCTGTAGCGACGCAGAAGATGATTCAGCTGGGGAACTATCCATATCCGAGAGCGAAGAGTATGACTCCGATTGAATTTCAATACAATTTTTTTGAATAAAAGTAATTATCATAATCAATCGTCACCAAAATGTCTCAAATTTTTTCATAGTCAACCCAAAAACTCCTTTAGTATTTTTCAGCCATTTCCAACCAGTATTTCTAAGACCGAACGACGATATCTCGGCCACCATTTTGTTTTTGGAAATTACATCATCAAATTTGTATTCAGCGACCCCAAAAACGTATCCTAGACAACTTTCAGCCATTTCCAACCAGTATTTCTAAGACCAAACGACGATATATCGGCCGCTATTTTGTTTTTGAAAATTTTGATACCAAATTCGTAATTGGCGACCCCAAAAACGTATCTTAGCCAACTTTCAGCCATTTTCAACCAGTATTTCTGAAACCGAACGACGATATCTCGGCCGCCATTTTGTTTTTGAAAATTTCGATACCAAATTCGTAATCAGCGAACCCGAAAACGTATCTTAGCCAACTTTTAGCCATTTTCAACCAGTATTTCTAAGACCGAACAACGATATCTCGGCCGCCATTTTGTTTTTGAAAATTTCGATACCAAATTCGTAATCAGCGAACCCGAAAACGTATCTTAGCCAACTTTTAGCCATTTTCAACCAGTATTTCTAAGACCGAACAACGATATCTCGGCCGCCATTTTGTTTTTGACAATTTCGATACCAAATTCGTAATCAGCGACCCCAAAAACCTCGGAATACCAAATTTGGTACAGTTCTAATGTGTTCCTGAATTATGGCCGCGATTCGGTCGAAATCCCCCACTGTGCGTTGGAGCTATTAGTTGTAGGGTACCTTCGTTCTGGGACGATGTTTCGCCGATATGTTATCTTCGTCTATTTCAACTGATTGGTAATCGCAACCTTTTTTTTTGGGACGTCGTTTTGTCAAAGCATTATATTTAACCATTCCAATGGATCGATGATAGGATAGGAAAAGTCCAGGTGACTGTGAAACATAAAAAATGACAAAGGATTGAATGAGAGGTTTCGTATCGCTACTAATTTTCCTAATATTTTTATTACGTTGGAGCTATTAGTTGTAGGCTACCTTCGTTCTGGGACGATGTTTCGCCGATATGTTATCTTCGTCTATTTCAACTGATTGGTAATCGCAACCTTTTTTTTGGGACGTCGTTTTATCAAAGCATTATCTCCGACTATTCCAATGGATCGATGATAGGATAGGAAAAGTCCAGGTGACTGTGAAACATAGAAAATGACAAAGGATTGAATGAGAGGTTTCGTATCGCTACTAATTTTCCTAATATTGTTATTACGTTGGAGCTATTAGTTGTAGGGTACCTTCGTTCTGGGACGATGTTTCGCCGATATGTTATCTTCGTCTATTTCAACTGATTGGTAATCGCAACCTTTTTTTTTGGGACGTCGTTTTGTCAAAGCATTATATTTAACCATTCCAATGGATCGATGATAGGATAGGAAAAGTCCAGGTGACTGTGAAACATAGAAAATGACAAAGGATTGAATGAGAGGTTTCGTATCGCTACTAATTTTCCTAATATTGTTATTACGTTGGAGCTATTAGTTGTAGGGTACCTTCGTTCTGGGACGATGTTTCGCCGATATGTTATCTTCGTCTATTTCAACTGATTGGTAATCGCAACCTTTTTTTTTGGGACGTCGTTTTGTCAAAGCATTATATTTAACCATTCCAATGGATCGATGATAGGATAGGAAAAGTCCAGGTGACTGTGAAACATAGAAAATGACAAAGGATTGAATGAGAGGTTTCGTATCGCTACTAATTTTCCTAATATTGTTATTACGTTGGAGCTATTAGTTGTAGGGTACCTTCGTTCTGGGACGATGTTTCGCCGATATGTTATCTTCGTCTATTTCAACTGATTGGTAATCGCAACCTTTTTTTTTGGGACGTCGTTTTGTCAAAGCATTATATTTAACCATTCCAATGGATCGATGATAGGATAGGAAAAGTCCAGGTGACTGTGAAACATAGAAAATGACAAAGGATTGAATGAGAGGTTTCGTATCGCTACTAATTTTCCTAATATTGTTATTACGTTGGAGCTATTAGTTGTAGGGTACCTTCGTTCTGGGACGATGTTTCGCCGATATGTTATCTTCGTCTATTTCAACTGATTGGTAATCGCAACCTTTTTTTTTGGGACGTCGTTTTGTCAAAGCATTATATTTAACCATTCCAATGGATCGATGATAGGATAGGAAAAGTCCAGGTGACTGTGAAACATAGAAAATGACAAAGGATTGAATGAGAGGTTTCGTATCGCTACTAATTTTCCTAATATTGTTATTACGTTGGAGCTATTAGTTGTAGGGTACCTTCGTTCTGGGACGATGTTTCGCCGATATGTTATCTTCGTCTATTTCAACTGATTGGTAATCGCAACCTTTTTTTTTGGGACGTCGTTTTGTCAAAGCATTATATTTAACCATTCCAATGGATCGATGATAGGATAGGAAAAGTCCAGGTGACTGTGAAACATAGAAAATGACAAAGGATTGAATGAGAGGTTTCGTATCGCTACTAATTTTCCTAATATTGTTATTACGTTGGAGCTATTAGTTGTAGGGTACCTTCGTTCTGGGACGATGTTTCGCCGATATGTTATCTTCGTCTATTTCAACTGATTGGTAATCGCAACCTTTTTTTTTGGGACGTCGTTTTGTCAAAGCATTATATTTAACCATTCCAATGGATCGATGATAGGATAGGAAAAGTCCAGGTGACTGTGAAACATAGAAAATGACAAAGGATTGAATGAGAGGTTTCGTATCGCTACTAATTTTCCTAATATTGTTATTACGTTGGAGCTATTAGTTGTAGGGTACCTTCGTTCTGGGACGATGTTTCGCCGATATGTTATCTTCGTCTATTTCAACTGATTGGTAATCGCAACCTTTTTTTTTGGGACGTCGTTTTGTCAAAGCATTATATTTAACCATTCCAATGGATCGATGATAGGATAGGAAAAGTCCAGGTGACTGTGAAACATAGAAAATGACAAAGGATTGAATGAGAGGTTTCGTATCGCTACTAATTTTCCTAATATTGTTATTACGTTGGAGCTATTAGTTGTAGGGTACCTTCGTTCTGGGACGATGTTTCGCCGATATGTTATCTTCGTCTATTTCAACTGATTGGTAATCGCAACCTTTTTTTTTGGGACGTCGTTTTGTCAAAGCATTATATTTAACCATTCCAATGGATCGATGATAGGATAGGAAAAGTCCAGGTGACTGTGAAACATAGAAAATGACAAAGGATTGAATGAGAGGTTTCGTATCGCTACTAATTTTCCTAATATTGTTATTACGTTGGAGCTATTAGTTGTAGGGTACCTTCGTTCTGGGACGATGTTTCGCCGATATGTTATCTTCGTCTATTTCAACTGATTGGTAATCGCAACCTTTTTTTTTGGGACGTCGTTTTGTCAAAGCATTATATTTAACCATTCCAATGGATCGATGATAGGATAGGAAAAGTCCAGGTGACTGTGAAACATAGAAAATGACAAAGGATTGAATGAGAGGTTTCGTATCGCTACTAATTTTCCTAATATTGTTATTACGTTGGAGCTATTAGTTGTAGGGTACCTTCGTTCTGGGACGATGTTTCGCCGATATGTTATCTTCGTCTATTTCAACTGATTGGTAATCGCAACCTTTTTTTTTGGGACGTCGTTTTGTCAAAGCATTATATTTAACCATTCCAATGGATCGATGATAGGATAGGAAAAGTCCAGGTGACTGTGAAACATAGAAAATGACAAAGGATTGAATGAGAGGTTTCGTATCGCTACTAATTTTCCTAATATTTTTATTACGTTGGAGCTATTAGTTGTAGGGTACCTTCGTTCTGGGATGATGTTTCGCCGACATGTTATCTTCGTCTATTTCAACTGATTGGTAATCGCAACCTTTTTTTTTGGGACGTCGTTTTGTCGGAGTGTTATATTCGTCTATTCCAAAGGATTGATAATAGGATAGGAATGGTCCAGATGACTGTGGAAATTTAGTGGAAATAAAGAAGTTGAGGTTGGTCTATTCATCTAGTATTATTATATGTAAAATCTAGTGAAAATCAATGTCCGTACATACCGTTTAATGTAAGTCATTCGTAACCTTATTTTCACTTGTTCCGGATCGAAGTAAAATAATATTTTGCCAGGATCGTTGATTTATTCTTTATCTAAATATTTGAACCCAGCTTAGAGGATCTGTTCCGTGCACTTACAACAGGCCATTATGCAGATTTATTAAATAATAACGGTCATCGGCGTGAAACCACGGTCGGCGCACTTTTCACTCTGATCATTGTTTACTGATTCACTGTTTCACTAATTTACTGAAATAAAACCATTAGCTTGACCGATAACATCTTATATAATATGAATATATAACTATATAATATGATTATATATAAATTATGAATATTTTAACTGTCAATACCGCGATCCGTCAGCCATCTGACAGCCATTTTGATTTCGTCGTCCCTCTGTGGCTCACTTAGTAACTTCATTATCACATATCGACCGAATGCGGATTCAGATTCATGCCAAAATCAATAGGGGGCGAGATTTCGATGGCTTGTACCCGCGTTTCAAAGATCAAGTCGATCCGTTTCACCGTTCGTTCAGAAACGTGAGGACAAGCAAGCGTCTAGCGAAAATTTGATGACCAGGAAGAAGAAGAAGAAGAAGAAGAAGATGCTTTTTCATCAACTTTCGTGACCGATATATCAGAAACCAGTGTACCGATTCCGATCAAATTTATACAGCGAAGTCGTGTGGTGGGGGAATATCTATTCTGTGAATTTGATCGAAAAATGTTCACGCGTTCCGAAGTTATGACCTCCTGCTTACAGGTATAAAGAGTTCCCCCGAGAAAATAGAGTCCCGGCTAGCGCTCGCCTGCCTACGGGTACTTGGCGGCGATTCGCTGCCGCGAATCTTGATACACATTCATTCATTTACTCGTTCCCACATCCATACATAAGTCGCAAAATAAATTTCTATATATTTATCTTATATTCTCTTTCTATATCATATGCAAAACGCTGACTATGCCCTAGTTCGATTTCCTCCAAATACAATAAAACCGGATCAAAACTATTTCATTCCATTTAAAAAAAATCCTACGCTTGCAGGGTAGATAGAATAAATATAATTCGTAATATCTTTTTATCATTATGAATTATAATGATGACAAATAAATAATATTTACTTCGTTATTTCCATATTGAAGCTCCTGCATCCATGAGGTTTTTAATACAATATTATCAGCTAGATTTTATAGTTTCACTATATTTATCTGTTCAACAAATTAATAACTGGGTGCCCTCTTGAAGCGCATGGGGAATACGCCCCTCAGTGAGCAGACTGCCTCAATATTTCGATTCTTTCAGGATGGTTAGTAATTTCTGCTCTATGCATGTTGAAAGTTGGCTTTTCATCCGTATCGCGCCGTATCGCGCTGTATCGTCTATCTCTTATGTTACACGATAGACGAGATACGATTCTAGAATAAGGGTCCAGCGCTGCCAATTGGGAGCGCCGACGACCGGGCAAATAGAGAGCGAATGAGCTGGAAGGGGCCGCTCATTGAGTACCTTGAGCGAGCCATCGAATTGCCGTCCCCGTGGGACGAACTGGCCAAAGAAATAGCGGCAATTTGGAGCGATAGCCAAAACCGCAATAACAATATAGACAGATTCCTAGAGGATCGGCTGACCCCAGCCCTCCTCAGGAACCCAGTAACATCTGACACTGCTGCTCCCGGGCGCCAGACTGACAAGCGACCCGGGGGCGCAACCAGACACACGAACGGTAGGCGGCCGCAGAATAGACGGCCCCCTAACCGTACGGAGAGAAAGCGTTTCGCCTATGCCAAAGCGCAAGAGATCTATAATAACTGCCCGAAGAAGCTGGCCGAGATGGTAGCACTAAATGATATGTCGATCCTTGAGCTACGGCAAGAGAAGCCACCGGCTGGGGATATTGCCAGGCTCTATAACGAACTCTGGGGCGTAACAGGTCCCGCGATTAGGGCTCTTCCGGCCAGGGAACCGGTTCCGCCAATAGACCTGGCGGACATGCTCTCCCCCATCACTGGGGAAGAGATTAGCTGGAAGATCAAACAGATAGCTGGGGATACGGCCAAGGGCCCCGATAACATGACCAGAGAGCAGGTGGCCAGGAAAGGTGTCTCCACCGTCCTGGCCAAGTTCTTTAACCTGCTATTGTGCAGCTGGCATTTCCCCAACCAATGGCTCACGAACCGCATCACCCTAATCCCAAAGCCGGGGAAGGAGCGCGAAGACGTCAGAAACTGGCGTCCCATCACAGTTAGCTCTCTCCTAAGCAGGCTGTACTCTGGCATGCTTGACACCCGGCTGCGCAGAGTTATCAAACAATGTGACAGGCAGAAGGGGTTCACCAATGAAAACGGGTGGTTGGGTAACGTGAACTTGCTGGACGAAGCCTTGCGCGAGGCGAAGACGCGCGCAGGCGGCATCTTTTTAATTTTAGACGTGGCAAAGGCTTTTGATACGATACCTCACCATGCAATCAGCGCCGCATTAAAGAGGAAAGGTACCCCAGCGGATCTGGCGGATTATATCCAAAAGATGTACCTCGGGTGCCGAACCTCGATTACGGCCAAGAACGGGGAGAAAGTGCTGGTCCCGCTAAACAGGGGTGTGAAGCAGGGGGACCCTCTGTCCCCGCTGCTGTTTAACCTTTGCATTGAGCCTCTGATAGAGGAAATCCAGGCGGATACACAAGGGCTTGAGATCGAGGGTCGGAACATAGCGGTTTTAGCATTCGCTGATGATATAGTCCTGGTAGCGGCCGATCGAGTTGAGGCCACCAGGCAACTCGAACTTACTGATTACTACCTCGGTAAACTGGGTATGAGCCTGTCACTAGGCAAATGTACGACGTTTCAGATCCAGGCGACCAACAAATCCTGGTTTGTTAGAGACCCCGACCTATCCCTTAAAGGGGAGAAGTTGCGAATGTGTCACCCCGACGAAACGGTGCGATACCTGGGCGCGACGGTGGGTCCTTGGCAAGGGCTTACCCGAGGTTCGGAAGTAGCAAGCGTACTTGAAGTGGTCAAGAGAGTGCAGCACTTGCCCCTCAAGCCAATGCAAAAGATAAATTTAATCACTACGTATATTCTGCCGAGGTTCACGCACGCATTTACGATGAACCCCCCCGCGCGGGGCACACTCAAGGTCCTAGACACTGACCTTCGCTCAGTGGTGAAGTCAATCTTGCACTTGACTGACTCGACAACTAGCCACTTTATATATGCTCCTAAGCATAGCGGGGGGCTGGGCTTCCCCAGACTTAAGAGGCAAACAGCTCTTGCTGTGCTGAGGAATGGTATCAACCTGCTCAGCTCCCAGGACCCAGTGGTCCGCGCCGCTGCTAGTAGCCGCAAAAGAATCGAGTCGCTTGGAAAGGCCGCGATAGCGGTCAGAATGAGATGGCCTGTGACCATCGAGCAGGTCCAAGCTGCGAAACTCAGCCTAAGGCGCGGCGATTTACAAGACTGGAGCCGCCTGCAGGGGCAAGGAGTTGGGGTGAATGTGTTCCGTAATGACAGGATTGGGAACGCTTGGCTAAGTAGGCCCGGACTCCTCAAGGAGTCCCGAATACCGGACGCAGTACGGCTGCGCACCAACACTTTCGGCACCCGAACAGTCCTTGCCAGAATGAATAGGAATCAGGCAATAGTGTGCCGGAGGTGTGGGGCCAAAAGAGAGACGCTGGGGCATATCTTGGGCAGTTGCCCTTTCACTAAAGCCTGACGCATCCATAGACATGACGAAATAAAAAACCTAATAGCCGAAAAGTGGGCGTCGAGAGGACGCATCTTAGTCGAGCCAACCATTAGGGTAGGCGAGAGTCTCTACAAGCCTGACCTTGTCATTAAAGACGGGGCAAGGGCTTTCATAGTCGACGTAACCGTCCGCTATGAAAACGGGGGCTATCTCGCCGAGGCAGCGGCTGAAAAGGTACGCAAGTACGACGCGATTAAAGAATCAGTCACGCGCTCACTAGAGTGCCGAGAGGTGGAGGTTATGCCAGTTGTGATTGGCTCCCGCGGGGCGATCCCCCCAGCCACCCGCCAGACTCTTAAGAGGCTAGGCATCAACAAAGAGGGAGCAACCACGATAAGCCTGTTGGCCCTTAGATGTTTAATCGAGATTGCGAATGCCTTTCTTGATGAAACAGCGTAGGCTTTCGATGCCATAGCTAATGTAGCTAGCTAGCACAAACAGCTCAACCTCAACGTTAAAAGTAACGTTGAAATTCATTTTATTTATTTATTTACTTATTTATGATTATTTATTTATTTATTTCGTTTTACCTTTGACTCTATCTTACGAATCGACGAGCCGTCCAGGGCAGTCCTGGGGGAAGCGTTGAAGCGCGTCGCGTCCCTCGGGGCCTTAAAAACTCCCGCTGAGGGGGGTGAGCGCGTGGGCGGGTGGGCGGGTGGGCGGGTGTGCGCCTCCATGGCCTTAAACAGCTGTTCGGAGGAAGGCGGCCTGCCGGCGTGGAACCCAGGATCCCGAACAGTCTATGCGACTGCGGCTAAATAAGACAAGGACCGATAGTGATTGAGGTGGGGAGATCCCAGCCGTAAGAAAGAGAGTGATAAGGACGTTCGGCGACAAGGACCGAACGGGTACTGGAATACCCGCAGAATACTAAAGGCGGGCTAGCAATGGGGCGGGGGAGTTCGTCTCGCATTGGAGGCAGCCACCGGCGGCCCCTCCACCCTGAAGATTAGTTGCGATTAGTGATGGGCGATACAGCTCTAAAGTATCGATACAGCGTATCGATACGTATCGGAATCTATAGTATCGATACATCCAATATTTTGTTAGAATTGTATCGATACCGTTAATATCGACGTATTATATGAATTTTTCCAAACTGTATGTAGTAGTGTAGTACATGCATGCAAATATTACTAAGCTTATGCTCTTTGTATATTTCCCAATAATTAGAATACAATATTTTTCAAATCATTCATATGCTTTGTATTTTTTTCTTATAATTAGATTACAATATTTTTAATATTATTTATAAAGAGCGATTCTGTGGAAAATCACGCGCCTAAAAGGTAGGCTAACGGGAGATGCTTGAATTGAGCAGATCAAACATCGACGATTGGGTTTAATTTTCCACGTAATGAATGAAACCCAATCATCGATGTTAGATCTGCTCAATTCAAGCGTTTTCCGTTAGCCTACCTTTTTTAGGCGCGTGATTTTTCACAGAATCGTTCTGTATACTATGTATGAGTTTATAGTACGTTATTCATAGAAACATGGAGGAACTTGAAGCTCATTTTTGATTAGGGATCAATCTTTAGTCGAAATCGAAGGCTATTCTATTCTAAATGCCATTCCTCCAATGATAGCGAATTCAAGAACAACAATTGTTGTAAATGGTCGCTACTAAGTCGATTTCTCGACTCCGTAACAATGTTCCCTGCTTTGGAAAATAACCTTTCTGAAGGCACTGACGTGGCGATAATGCAAAGGTATCGTTTGGCCAACTTTGACAAGGCAGAATGTGAATAGTTATTCCAGAACTTTATTGCATTCTGATTTCTGTGACTGGTAGGTTGATTCAGGTAATAGCTAAGATCTTCCGATATAGTATTGCGATCTGAATTTCGTTCAATAGATCTATTCAATTTCGCCAGATTTTCGTGATAAGACCAAAAATCGTCTTCCTCATTCGAATCATTATGTTGCAAGGATTCTTGTTGAACTGAAGTGCTTACACCTTCTACCGTCGCATCATTAACAATTTTCGATATCTTGTTAATTGCCTGAGAACAGGCAATTCGGTCCGTGAAATGGATTTTTTTAAATCGCGGATCCAAAATCGTGGCGATCGCTATGTTGGGCATTTGTTCAATGTTTGCAAAGCGCTTGTTGAATTCGTCTAGCAGCAATTTTGTTGTTAGCCGACCTGACTGTGATGCAACTTGACACTGCTCCATCTTCATTTTCAATGTATGAATGACAGGTATTACTTTACTGGCCGTGAGATAAGACTCACCACACAAAATTTTGGTAGCCTCTTCAAATGGCTTTAGTAACTTCACTAATTCCTGAGCAGTTTGCAATTCAATGGCTGATAACATACTCGGAGCAGAAGGTGTCTTCAAAAGTATTGGGGCTATTTTTTCAGATAGCTCTATGAATCTCTCTAGCATGTAATATGTAGAATTCCACCTTACTTCCATGCTTTGTTTGAGTTTCAATTCTGTAACGTTACGCAATTCGTCAGCAGCTGGGCCCGATTTTTTAAAATAATGTACGATAGCTTTCACTTTTTTACACAAGTTACTCACAACTGCATCATGTTCAATTATCTTGGACGGGACCAAATTTAGAGTATGAGCAAAACAAGGTAAGTGCTTGTCTGAACCGAACGCATCAATGATACCCTTTTTCATGTTGGCTGCATTGTCAGAAACGCAAACAACAACGTTTTCGTTTGGGATGTTCCAATCGCTAGTTATATCTGATAACCAGTTTGTTATGTACTCGGATGTATGTCTCTCCTTCAATTCTGTAACTCCAATGGTGACAGATTTGTGCTCGTCATTCAATATAAAGTGAGCTGTGACTCCTAGAAAGCTCTTCGTATTTAATGAATCCATCCAGATGTCTGTTGTCAGAGAAACGTTCTTTATTTCTGATAATTGTACTTTTACCATGGACGATAACATGTCATATTTCCCTTCCAGAAGTCTGGTGATTGCTCTTCTACTAGGAATTTTGTACAAGGGCACTGCTGTCTTCATGAAAGTTAGAAAGCCTTCGTTTTCGACAGTGGAGAAGGGCAAATTATCTTTTGCAATCATGTATAACAATTTATTTGTTATTTCGGCTGCTTTTGGGCCTCCATCTACAAACGTAGATAAATAATGCAAATTAAAAAATTGAATAGGATTCCAAAATTATTGCAGAGCAATATCATTTAACAAGAGCTATCTATTTGAACAAAGTATCGATACCGCATAAATATTACAATATCATGAAAAATAATGGAATACAACTGATTGAAGTTTGAGATATGACGCACTCTGGAATGACTTTTGTTTGGAAAATACTGTATCGAGCCTCGGTTGTTTTGATTTTGTAGTCACTGTTGATATGGTAGATAATGTGGAAGTCGATCGTACTGGAGATGAAGGACGTTGTTCCTCGTTTTCAAATTGGTCATTTTCAGTTTCAGACTGTGTCTAGTAAGAAAATATAATTTTAGTTCATACAAAACGAAGTATAGTTCCACATATATTTACATCAACATATTTATACTACCACGTGTTTTCTTTTATGGGTTCCTGCTACTTTGTCAGTCTGGCACATTTTCACGTCGGGATGACTACGATCGAGATGAAATTTCAAATTTGTGGTATTGCCTTTGGATTTTACCTCTTGGCTGCAAAGTTTACAAGTGGCTCCTGTTTCAGTTTTAATAAAATAATTCCAAACCACGCTTGTTGGCTTAGGTCCCACTGAAATACAACAATAATTATATCATTCTAATAAAAAAAATTCTCACAATTTAGGCTAAGCTTGAGATCAGACAATCGAACGTTGGAAATAGGAACAATGGATATTGTATGCCTACTATTTGGAATGTGGATCACGAATTTGAGGTTAGGGAACTAAAGCCTGCAGGTCTCTATTGTGTGTTATTACTGTAAAGTGAAAGAAAAAGGAATTAAACATTCAGAAATGTTAATACACAAAGTGCCCATGTTTAAAAACATATACAAATACATAAGGTATTCTAAATAATTATAATACTTACCTCTAACTCGAGTATTGTTGCCGTTCACGATTACACTCGGCAGTCTCGGCACTTTGAATTCCGGCGTGTATAAATTTATAAAATTTGAAATACGTACCGATATTCGCCTCCGTGTATCGATACCTCAATATATCGTTACTGGAAGTATCGATACAAAATACCGATAGTTGGGTCTAAAAGTATCGATACCGAGAGTATCGATACTGTATCGCCCATCACTAGTTGCGATTGAAGAGTCGGATGGCTCGCATAGCAAGCATGCCTAGGTAGAAAAATGGTGCTGCCTACCACAAACCGCTGGCCGGATGGATGACCCCCCACGTCAAAGCGGACGTGCAGACTGATTACTATGCAATTAGACAGGAGCCCCGGAAGTGGCCTATCCACTGGGTGCGAGTCGGATGCGGCTCCGGCTGCCCGGCGGCAGAGCAGGGAGCAGACCCCTGGCGGACGCCTTCACGCGGCTTCCCTGTTGAACCATTAAGATGGTGTAACAATGTGTCTGCACATTTCTACTTATTCAAATTACCGCCGTACAGCTATACGAGTCTAGGCTCCTTAGCTCATATTGATACATAATCGTACCAGTAACGCCATCCCTTAGATCACAATCGATATCACCGATTCTCACGCATCGCCGCGTTTAACACGAATTTTACCTAATTCGTTAGTATGGCATCTACTCTTGAACAAGTCAGATGGGTGTAAATCACGACTAATCATCGTCCTACTCAGAGTTAATTAATTAATCAATCGATTAAATATCAAGTAATCTCATTACTTAGAGCAAAGCTCAGAATTTAAGATAAAAGAAGTAGAAGTGCGGCATCTATTTGTCTACTCAGAATACATAATTTCAGAATAATAGTTTATTAATCCCAGTGGTTATTAAATTAGAGTCACACCCACCAGTGAAATTGTATGAGTGTGAGGCATATCACCGAGTGATATAGAGTGCATCTGTAAAACCAACCAGTGTACAGAAGAGAAGAAAGAGAGACAAATATAATTTCATTATTCTTTCCTACATAATCGAGTACGATTCTTCAACCCGTGAGTCTCTAAATTCTCCCTCGAGGTTAATAGGATTCTCATCGAGACCATCGAGATCATCATCCGGTGACGTAGTTTCTTAGTACAGATTGTACAGATTTATGTTAAAATAGAAACAAGAACGCCTCAGCGTTAGAACGAAGAATAGGTACGAGGGCCTACGTGCCCGAACCTCACCCTGAACGTCTCATCCAGCTTCCCTGGCAAAACCAGTACTAATTCGTTAGATACTAGAGAGAGATATTTCCTAATTTATCAAATTAGGTGGCGTCCAAAAAGCGCAGGCCACGGTGCACCCGGTTATTGGGGTCTCACCCTCGTTTCAGGGACCTCAATAATACGGCAGGTTGCATTCTTGGCGCCCAACGTGGGGCCGGCGCGAAAAGAAAAGAGGAAAATCTCAAACGAGAAAAATTCTCACACGAGGAAACCCACACGAACCGAAATTAGGATAAGTAGGATAGGGAGTAGCCATACTCAAACTAGGATTAATGCATGTTAATTTATATCGTACCGTCTAAATTATATATATTTCTTTGTAAAATCTGTTTTCTGAGTTTTCTCATACTAAATTGTATATATCGCGAATTCTAAAATTCAAAATTTCCCGTTATAACGGACACTTCTAGCCGTTATAATCATTGTTCTTAGGTATTAGCCTAATCCGCTCCTCTAGCTCAGTTTTTCTAGCATCACGCCATATAGATACAATAGAACGAATAATAGACAACAACCTCTCTATACGACACAACAATAACAGTTCTAGTCGCTGAGGCTTTCTTCGTTCTGACGCACTATAAATATGTTGTATACTAAGCTACATCTATAACACCTAGTCATAACTATAGCGTGATAAACAGAGAGCGAGAGCGAGACAATAGATACGAGAACTTGAAGTTTAAACCCATATTCAAACCTACCGCGGAAACTCGACGCGAGTAACGAACGCTGCCACCAGGCGCGCTATCGTCACTTCCGATCCAACTATCGATCCGCGAATCGATCTATCGAAACTACCATCCATTTTGGGATTCACACAACCACCTAGTACCCACTTCACAAGCTACTGCAAGCCACTCGCTAACAAAGGTAACGCTACTTCTCGTATCTACCACATAATTATTAAAGAACAATAACATATAAGAAATTTCGTAAATTATCGCATGATTACTATTATTAATTTAGTTATAATTTCGGAATAAAGACTTCTAAATTGACCGTAACTAGATTGCAAAGTTTAGTTGCACATACCCGTGCTTGTAATTCAACACGTGGTTACAATATACAAGGCTTTATCCAACCGGCTAAATCGCCGATACTAATTTATTATAAGTGAATATTTATTTCAAAACCTAAAATTAATAATTATTTAGAAACATATTTAAAAGAATTGCTACATCAAGTATCCCTATAACGAATAAAAAATTATCATCTCGGACAAAGAACACATGGATATTATAGTGTCGTTGTATTAGTCGTGCCACGCTATACGCTCGCTCACGACATAAACATTCGTTATAGCTATACATGGTACAAAGTCCAACAGCAGCCATAGATTGAAAAGCCATTGAATTAACGTCAACAGAGGCGTAGAACTCTATACTAATTCTTCCAAATATAATACAAGCTTACTAATTACTATATAGAGCACACTAATTCGCCAGTACTATACAGTACAGCTGTGACCTATATATATTCTATGTAACAGCTGATTCGAACTTCAACATAATCAGGTATAACCACTAACTTATATCTTTTCTTGAGCTTGATACTAATTGATCAAAATTAATAAGAATTATTAATTCACATGATAAAATATTAAATATTATTAATTCATAAAATATTAAATATTATTATCTTACAATACACGTTAAATACTATTAATCTAGGCAAGCTACTGGAAACTATCATAGCAAATTACTGATGAACTAAAAATATTATCAGGTGTCACGAGGAATACTCTAGTACGAGCTGGTCCAACCGTTATTAGGAAAATAGGAAAATCTCCAAATGGAAGACGAACCAGGCTCCCAAGGAGGTACACCTCGACCCCACCGTGATACATCGAACAACTACCAGTTTTCATTACCGACGAATCTTGAATTCTCTGAAGACTGTTCACACGTAAGAGTAAGGGAAAACCCGGCAAGACATTCAGTCACTCCACCTTTACAAACTCTTATCGAGGAAAGCGAGACGGACCATTCTGCGAATCACCCAATAAATTCAGATACCCATGGTACTGAACAGGTTACTAACGATATTCTCCCAGTTTATCAAACCGATAGGGCTCGTTTATTAGAACTCTTAGGATTCCCGCAGGATACGCCATTCCTTACCGGCGACCGTAGACAAAGTAATCGCATAGCTAGACAAGCTGCATTAAACGCTACGCGAGCTATGAATGAAAATCCTTCTCCGCCGTCGCGAACGACTGATTCATATCGCCACTCTACTGGAACGATACCGCGTACCGTGTTTCCCCGAACCTCAAATCAATCAACCGCTAGTTCACAAGCACCACCCTGGTCGAATCAAGTAGCTGATCTTATTAACGTTAGTGAACACTCCGCTAATGTCAACGAATATCTTACGAAAATTATACTAGAAGCCCAAGCGAAAGGCTATACTTTCGAATCTGTTTCTATCCCTGCTTCAATGCCTCAAACTTCGACTCAACGAGAACCTCTTAGATCTCTCTCTACTACTAGCACTGCCTTGCCGTCTAGTAGCAATCGATTAAACGCTCATAGAAATAATTCACCAAATCATATACCTCAAGCGAATTCTTTTCCTCAATCTGAGAGTAACCCACTAGCTTCATTAGAGCTCAATACCTCTCGGAGCGAGCAATGTAGAATTCCACCTCAACAATCATTCGAACGAGACACACCTAATAGATCGTTCAACCCACTTATAGCTTCGGACGATCCCCCTCGTTCAAATCAAACGCAAAGATCTCCTTCTTTATATAGATTAACCAAACGCGTTCAGCTTTGGAAACTAAAATTCCCTACTGAAAAGAAACCGCGTGCTTTCTTAAAAGCCCTAGAACAAAAATGTCAACAAGAAGGTATTAACGGCAACGATAAATTGCTAGTTCTAACCGAATGCTTTACCGGCACCGCTCTGATCTGGTTAGAATCCAGACTACATAAGTGGCATACTTGGAACCAATTCATTGAAGAATTCTCCGCTGCCTTTGGTATCGAAGGAACTGATTCTGAAATTCTCCGACAAATCGCCCTCTGCGATCAAGGACCTTCTGAAACCGGATTCGATTACATAGCAAAGATAACCGAGTTATTCTTAACAATGAATAATCCTCCTTCTGAGGAAGAGCAAGTCCGTACAATTCAAAAGCAATTCAATACACGTTATAAAGAATTTCTATCACATAGAGGAACGTTTAGAACCTTCCTTGATCTCTTAAAAGCTACACGCGAATATGACGAACTTATTATGTATCGCCGCCAAGCGAGAAGTAGTACTAGTAACCAAGACAAGCGTCACTTGTCGCAGCGTACATCACGTCTAAACGTCGCAAGCTCAGTCATTACTGAAAACGAATATACCGAAGATTCCGATAGCGAAGATATCATACTCTCTAAATTTGAATCAGTGGAAATCCACTGATTGCAGTTATAAGTATACCACTGATACCAATCAGTGGTATACTTATAACTGCAAACCAGTGACTATTCACTGATTGTCAGTAGTTTTCACTGATTTAGATTTAGAGAGTAGCTAATAACCCTACCAATTGTCAAAGTCTAAGTACAAGCGATAAGAAAGATCCTATCGACATTCTCGTAGAACGCGTACTTGAACGACTAAATAAGAATACTAGAGTCAATACCGTTAACAGTAACACAAATTTTCCAAGACGTTCTAACAATGATACTCCGAAGAAAGTTTCGTTCGACAACACTCGTTCTCATTCTAATCCTAACGCGAATAGAGACTTAAGCACCACCTTTTGCGCTAACTGCGGAAGATATGGACACCTTTCACGTACCTGTACGAAACCTAATCGAGTTGTCTGTTATATGTGCCGTAACTTAGGTCATCGCAATGCCGAATGTCCACGTAATAACTCCAGAGCTAAGGATACCGATCCAAATCTCTCTAATAAAACCACCCCTACAGCACAACCCGTAAAAGTGCAAACGCTTGCTCGCGATTCTAATAAAACAAAAAGTGAAAACGCTTCTAAACTTAACGAACTGTCTGATCCAATACCTGAATCCGAATTCACTTCCCAACCAAATACCGACATTGATTTACATGATGATTCTGACGACGACTATGATAATATCTCAGATTTTGTCTGCGATTCATACCATGTCACAGAAGTCGACCAAACTGAATATTCAATGAACATTCCCAAGTCTAATCCTATAGATGATCACCATCCAATCCTGTCTGATGAGTCTGATCCTGAAAACAACTTAGCCAACTTATACGTCCTTACATCCACTAACACCATTTCAAATGATTCCACGGAAAATTCCGAAGTGCCTAGAGCTTTACAACGTAAATACCACTTACCGACCAAATTAAAAACTCGTTTAGACAACCCCGACATAATCGATCGAATCGAAAACCGGCGCGTCTATACGCGAGGAACTGGCGATTCCCCTCCGGAAGTCACAGCCAAGTTACCTATTAAAATTTGGATTTACGGAGAAGAATTAACAGGAATCATAGATAGTGGAAGCGAACGTTCGTATCTCAGCCCAACCGCTTTTGAACGCGTCCGCGAACTAAGTCTCGGATCTGCTCGACCCGACAACACCTCAACCACCGGCGTTCGACTCGCCAATGGTACAGTTTTAAAAACTAAATACGGTGCTCCTTTCTTAATCGATGTTGGAGACAAATATGGCGAACAATGGTTCACTGTACTTGACGGATTAGCTACCGATGCCCTCCTAGGCATGGACTTTTGGATAAATTTCATGGTCAGTGTCGACATGGGAAATCGAACCCACGAAAAACATCCAAAGATGTAAAAAAAGCCGCCAAGTACTCACACGAAAATCACAATTGCTTCATAAGCAAAACGGTTCGCCAGTCTCTGTCGTGAAATCAAGAAAAAAGCCAAGCACCGAACGTACAACTGCGATCTCTCAGCAATTTGTTAAAAAAAAATAAAAAAACTCAAACTCAAACTCAAGCCTACGTCGTGAAGTCGGAGTTTCGTGTGACGATATCGAAGCATCATTCCAAGAGCTACGTACTTGGCGGGCACATTCGGCTTTTCTTCTTTGTGTTTGTTGTTCTCACGTTGAATTGATATGACCTTATCGTATTTTGCGAACCAGTCTCAAAGTACTATGTTTTCGGTCGCTGGTTATAAACATGTCATGAACTTTGCATCGACTGACGAATGTTAGATTCGCAGATAACATTGGTTCTATAGGTATAAATTTATTTAAAATGCATCTTCCGATCTTGTCGGACGACTATGTCGTGGCAGTTGAAGGATTAGCGCTTGCGAGTTCACGGTAGTGCGTAGTGCGGGCGCCAAAAGCGCCCACACTACGCACTCCCGTGAACTCGCAAGCGCTAGTCCTTCAACTGCCACGATTGTGTAGTTGCAAATGATCATTCTCCACAAACGAATGAGCAACAATATAGTACATTATGCTACTAGGGAGGAAAGTGTGTGGTTTTTGCTGAGTGCGATGTTCAGCACGAGCACGAGGTGAAAGTTCGCTCCTCCCGTGTGGCATATATCACTTTTTACCCGACTAGATAAAATGTCCATATTGCATCCACTAGTCAAACACAGCAATTCAATCAATCAAACTTAGAATCGGTCAAATTTAGAGTTTTTTTCTGCCCTTCAAATTTATTTTTTCTACCGCAAAATTCACTTCTTCTTCCCTCTGATCAGAAATTGATTACTTTCCGCCCGCGTTGCAGGGATGGAGTATAGTAATTTTATCGTAGTCGGGTAGAAAATATTTTTGCACTCAAGTGAGGCCGAACTGTTACGAAGATGGGTTTCAGGTATTGAAATTGATCCTCCCCACTACGTGTATACGCTCGTGCACTTGCATATACGCATGCATCGTGAGCAAGATTGTATGACATAGTATAGGTACACCAATTAAGCAATCATCAACTGAATTTTATATTTATCATTATATCAAACTGTCATACTCTATGCTACTTTTAACATATACGTATATCCGTAGGTGTATGTTTTAGGTTGCATGCCGCAATAGCAGGGTAGAGTTTTCTTGATTCGATCGTTTTGCAAGTGAATAAGTTTATTCTTCCATAATTAATACTACCTAGTGAGGTATGTGATTCCAGAGTTCCAAGTCTGATTTGATAATTCAATGACAGTGGGAACGACCAAGATTTTTATTGATTATACAAGTATTTATGTCTGTCAAGTCATACACATAGTTAAAGACACGTAGAAGTATTGTCTGAAACGATTATTGGTTTGAATAACTAGTTTTTCATTGTGTTTAATTGCTGTCGCATTAAAAACTCAATTTTTGCATAAAACGAAGCGGGTTGTCCGTATAGCTCTAAGGAACCGAATGTGCCCGCCAAGTACGTAGCTCTTGGAATGATGCTTCGATATCGTCACACGAAACTCCGACTTCACGACGTAGGCTTGAGTTTGAGTTTGAGTTTTTTTATTTTTTTTTAACAAATTGCTGAGAGATCGCAGTTGTACGTTCGGTGCTTGGCTTTTTTCTTGATTTCACGACAGAGACTGGCGAACCGTTTTGCTTATGAAGCAATTGTGATTTTCGTGTGAGTACTTGGCGGCTTTTTTTACATCTTTGGATATTTTTCGTGGGATTTCACTTCTTTTTGCAAGTACCAGAACTGAGAAAGATTGCTCATTTCATTCCAGCAGGGTTATACGTTATTATAGTTTGATCACCATAAGAAATACATTCGGAATTTGGACAAGGGAAGAAACATTCAGCGAAAGACAAACGCATTTACTTCAATTGTCAACTGTGACAAACATAAATAATTTATTAGCCAGAACTTAATTTTGTCTTATACAGTATCAGGTTGAAGTTCGTAACGTTACTTCAACAAAATATTCGCCAAAAAATTCTCAAATTCAAGGCTCGAATTTCAAATCGATCAAGAAAGATGTATAATTCCTCAAATCGTGTGAAACACCTTTATCTAGCATATTTTGTAATTCTAACAATATTAGGATCACGAAATATTGCATTTCTTCAACGAATATTCTGTTATTACGTTAACGTTACGAACTTCAACCTTAATATACAGTTTTAACTTAAATTTAGTATTTAATCAGTAATTTTTCCACACGATCATCTGAAGGTCAATGAATTACCGAAGATTTTATACATTCAGTTTGACACTTATTAGACGGGTTGTTGATTTTGCTGCCAAACGTAAGAGCCAAGGCTTGAAATTGGGCAGTTATCAAAAAATCAGCCCTCTTCTATGTATTAGAAACGAATCTCAACAAGAATCGTTCAGGGAAAATCTGAAAGTTTTCTTTTTGATAGTAGAAGCTACCGAGGAAAGACGAAAGCACTTGGCTACACCATTTTTCGAAACCATTAAAACTTTGCGCAACACACCTTGGATGTTTTACGCACGCTCCGCGTGTGTGAGAATTTCATACGTCATAAAGTCAAATTTTGTATAATACTCGACTATAACACTCTCATATCATACTGTACTATTTTCAACTCAGTGTGTGATACTTGATTTCTTATGCCTGTTGATAGTGTGTAAAGTGTCCGATTCACATACTTCCATATGTAAAACTAATTAATTTCTCTCTGTTTGAAACTAATAATTTCTAAAATATTTTTCTTCCATTCAACTTTCTCAATTTTGTGTCAAATTGTGTTGAGACATACATATTTACTGATTAAATAATAGTGTTACCAATATATCAAATTAACATTACATGTTATTTATAAATAAAATAAAATTCATGTGAAACATAATATGATTCTATCAAAATCAAATGAGCCTTACTTTTCTGATCAAGATAACTTGTATCTCGAATTTGCGTTTCTATCGATAGACCACGAAAAGGGATATATAGAAGTGGAAGAAAAACAGTTGTTTTTGTCTTTGATTTCCTCATTTCTTTAGTTTCGAAGACGAATAAAAATTGATGCTATTGAAAATCATATTTGGAAGTATTTTGTTTTTAATGGGGGGGGGGGGGGGCTTTTCCCCCTGCACCCCTAGCAGGGGCTTTGCCCCCTGCACCCTGACCGGGCGCTCTGCCTTTGGACCTTGTTCCCACCCGCCCATCCACACTGAGTTAAACAAAATAGTATATGGCACGTGTATGCTACCTGTATCGTGTTGTACTATTATAACACTTTGAATGATCAGTAATTTCAAATATATTAGTCTGTTTGATAACTAGTTTGTGGTGCTGATGTACAGGTAGGTGAAGTAAGTGGTTGGTAGGCTGGTCGAAGTTGGTTCATTTGAAGAAGATACGTAGACTGTTATAACTTTGGAGCAGCTGTGAACTACTTCTGTTATGGGACATCGTCTTGCCGAAATGTTATGCTCTTCTGTTCCGATGAATTAATAATAGGATAGCAATGGTCCAGATGACTGTAAAAGATATAAAATAACAAAGTATTGAAGGAAAGATTTTAGTATATTAGTATTAATTTTCCTAGCATTGTTATCATTTCGGAACCATGAACTGTGGGCTACCTTTGTCTTGGGACGCTGTTTTGCCGAAGTGTTATGTTCGTCTATCTCAACGGCTTGATAATCGGAACCTTTTTTTTTGTGACGTCGTTTTGTCAAAGCATTATATTCAACTATTCCAATGGATCGATGATAGGATAGGAAAGGTCCAGGTGACTGTGAAACATAGAAAATGACAAAGGATTAAATGAGAGGTTTCGTATCGCTACTAATTTTCCTAATATTGTTATCACGTTGGAGCTATGAGTTGTAGGCTACTTTCGTTTTGGGAGGATGTTTCGCCGACATGTTATCTTCCTCTATTTCAACTGATTGGTAATCGCAACCTTCATTTTGGGACGTCGTTTTGTTAAAGCATCATCTCCGTCTATTCCAATGGATCGATGATAGGATAGGAAAAGGCCAAGTAACTGCGAAACATCGAAAATGACAAAGGATTAAATGAGAGGTTTCGTATCGCTACTAATTTTCCTAATATTGTTATCACGTTGGAGCTATGAGTTGTAGGCTACTTTCGTTTTGGGAGGATGTTTCGCCGACATGTTATCTTCCTCTATTTCAACTGATTGGTAATCGCAACCTTTATTTTGGGACGTCGTTTTGTTAAAGCATCATCTCCGTCTATTCCAATGGATCGATGATAGGATAGGAAAAGGCCAAGTAACTGCGAAACATAGAAAATGACAAAGGATTAAATAAGAGGTTTCGTATCGCTACTAATTTTCCTAACATTGTTATAACATTGGAGCTATGAGCTGTCGGCTACCTTTGTTTTGGGACGATGTTTCGCCGAAATGTTATCTTCGTCTATTCCAACGGATTGGTAATTGCAGCCTTTGTTTTCGGGACGTCGTTTTGTCGGAGTGTTATATTCGTCTATTCCAATGGATTGTTAATAGGATAGGAATGGTCCAGATGACTGTGGAAATTTATTGGAAACAAAGAAGTTGAGGTTGGTCTATTCATCTAGTATTATTATATGTAAAATCTAGTGAAAATCAATGTCCGTACATACCGGTTAATGTAAGTCATCGTAACCTTATTTTCACTTGTTCCGGATCGAAGTGAAATAATATTTTGCCAGGATCGTTGATTTATTCTTTATCTAAATATTTGAACCCAGCTTAGAGTATCTGTTCCGTGCACTTACAACAGGCCATCATGCAGATTTATTAAATAATAACGGTCATCGGCGTGAAACCACGGTCGGCGCACTTTTCACTCTGATCATTGTTCACTGATTGACTGTTTCACTGATTTACTGAAATAAAACCATCAGCTTGACCGATAACATCTTATATAATATGAATATATAACTATATAATACGATTATATATAAATTATGAATATTTTAACTGTCAATACCGCGATCCGTCAGCCATCCGACAGCCATTTTGATTTCGTCGTCCCTCTGTGGCTCACTTAGTAACTTCATTATCACATATCGACCGAACGCGGATTCAGATTCATGCCAAAATCAATAGGGGGCGAGATTTCGATGGCTTGTACCCACGTTTCAAAGATCAAGTCGATCCGTTTCACCGTTCGTTCAGAAACGTGAGGACAAGCAAGCGTCTAGCGAAAATCTGATGACCAGGAAGAAGTGGAAGAAGAAGAAGAAGAAGATGCTTTTTCATCAACTTTCGTGACCGATATATCAGAAACCAGTGTACCGATTCCGATCAAATTTATACAGCGAAGTCGTGTGGTGGGGGAATATCTGTTCTGTGAATTTGATCGAAAAATATTCACGCGTTCCGAAGTTATGACCTCCTGCTTACAGGTATAAAGAGTTCCCCCGAGAAAATAGAGTCCCGGCTAGCGCTCGCCTGCCTACGGGTACTTGGCGGCGATTCGCTGCCGCGAATCTTGATATGGAAGATGAGCGGTAGTGACATGACCTACCCCATCCGGTATAAACGATGCGAACCTCGCGATACTGTTTCAGCTTTGCTATCACTCCACGAGGCAACTCCGACTGATCAGCAACGGTTAACTGAATTTCTAGATAGCGAATTTGCAAAAGAATCTGAATATCCTCAAGGATGTACTCAACTTATCACACATAAAATCGACCTTATCGATGAGACACCCGTTAGACTCAAACCTTATCGACGAAGTCCGACTGTAAATAAATTAATGAAAGAAGAAGTGGAAAGGCTCCTAGACAAAGGATACGTTACCATCAGCGAAGGTAGTACCTGGGCCAGTCCACCAGTCATGGTTCTCAAACCAAACGGAAAATACCGGTTCTGTATAGATTTCCGCCGCGTTAATAAACAAACCGCGAAACCAGCCCACCCGTTACCAAACATGAACCGAATTCTTTCTGCATTACACGAAGCCTGTTTAATTTCGATCTTAGTGAAGCGTTCCACCAAATTCCAATGGAAGAGAGTAGTAAACAATACACCACCTTCGTCCTCGAAGATGGCGGTTTATACCAATGGGAACGTATGCCTTATGGACTCACCGGAGCCCCGAGTACTTTTCAAATGCTTATGGATGCACTTAAGCGTAACTTAGTCCAAAAACTCCGAGATCGAAAACTTCCTCGTCATTGGGAAAATTGCATCTTTGCATACCTCGATGATTGGGTTATTGTTTCCCGGAATTTGGATGAACACCTCGAAATGCTCAGACTAGTCTTCGAAGTAATCCGCGAGGCAGGTCTCATAATCAATCGCGACAAAAGTAAATTTGCGCGCTCCGAAGTAAAATTCCTCGGTCATATTATCGATAAAAATGGATTAAGACCCGATCCTGAAAAACTAAAAGCCATACACGAATTCAAAAGACCTGTTAACCGAAAAGAACTACGCCGCTTCAATGGTTTAGTTAACTGGTACCATAGGCATATGAAAAATATTGCCCGAGTCCAAGGTCCTCTTAATAAACTTTCTAGTCCAAACGTCCCCTGGCGATGGACTGAAGTCGAAGAAAAAGCTTTCCAAGAAACTAAACAACGCGTCTTAGATGCACCGGTTCTGCATACGCCGAATCCAAACTTACCTTACGTCCTGTATACCGATGCATGCGATACTGGATTAGGTGCCGTATTAAGGCGTCTTCTCACTTTAGGCACCTCGAAAATAGGCTATTTTCGCGATTTTTTTTCGAGGATTTTTGCAAAAAATTATGGGATAAAATGGATCCTATGTAATAAACACATCTTTCAAGTACAAGAAAAAATGGATTTTTTATTTTTTTGAACAATTATTATAATAAAACAGTAGCATCGAAAAACCCGTGTAGATATGTTATGTTCGTGGCTTGTTGATGGTATCTCCGAGACAGGTCATCTGAAACAAAAAAATAAAACAGTTTTAGATTCAGTATGTCAGTGGCTATAGCGCATATCATCAGATTTTTTATATTCGCGAAAATAACAAAATGGCGCACGTTTTTCGAAAAAGTAAAAAAAAAAACGCGTTTTTTTGCAGTTTTTTGTAAAAAAAAAATACTTGAAATCAAAATTCCAAAAATCTGATGACATGCGCTATAGCCATAACTCTGAAGAATATGTCATTCAAATTTCATGACAATCGGCCGGATAGTTTCCGAAATTTCATCAACAAGGCACTGGAAAACCTTGTTTTGAGATAAACGCGTTTAAAGTTTTGGTTGCAGAAAAATCATGAAAAAACCTTACCTCGGGTTAATCAGCGATGCCTGCTCCATACAATGGACCTTCCGATTCTTCGTAGAAGTTGTGCTCGTCCAAAATAGCTGAGCAAGGGGTACTACATTAACATAAGAACACGACTATTCAATTGTATAGAGTCAGGTATACAGGGACCGTCCGAGCGGCGTCAAAGGGATCAGCCGGGTGCTCTCAGGTAGTCACCTAACGGTCGCCCAAAAATGTAGTTAGACTCGTCCGATCTTTATGAAATTTTGATATAACATTTTTGATGATATGTACTTTCAAAATTAGAAAAAAAAACAAAATCGATTTTTTTTAATTTTCAAAGTGAGAAGACGCCTTAACGCAAATCGATAGACTTGATAATAACCGCGAATACTTCATTCAGTGCCTTAGTCGACCATTACTACCTGCGGAGAAAAATTACACTACTTCCGAGAAAGAGTGTCTCGCAATTGTATGGGCCGTCGACAAACTGCGATATTACCTGGAAGGTGCACCCTTCACCGTCGTAACCGATCACGCCGCGTTGACCTGGTTGTATACGCATAAAGACCCAACTAGCCGACTAGCAAGATGGTCTATGAAATTATTATCTCACGACATTACAGTAATTCACCGCAAAGGTACAGAAAACGAAGCTCCCGATGCTTTATCACGACAATACGAATCTGCCGAAGAGTCAAGCCAAGTCTTGAATATCGAAGTCCCAACGACACCTTCTGATTCACATACCCTGTGGTACAAAAAGAAAATCTCTATGACTAAGAAACACGCCACTATCTTAACCGATTGGAAATTAGAAAACGATCAATTATATCATTACCGACCAGACCCCGGAAAAATTGATATAGGCGATTCCGACGCATGGAAACTCGTTCCTACTCGCGATCAAATCACTGATATCTTGAACAATTACCATTGTACTCCACAAGCCGGTCACCTCGGTACCGATAAAACATGCGACCGTATTCGTCAAAAACATTACTGGCCCGGTATGCATGAAGAAATCCGACAATTCGTTTCTAATTGCGAGACGTGTAAATTAGTCAAATTTAATCAACACAAGGTACAACACCAGATGTATATAAGACCACCAATCGCTCCTTGGGCCGTCGTATCAGCGGATACTGTCGGACCACTCACGCGAAGCACGGATGGAATGCAGTACATCCTGGTCGTACAAGACTTATATTCGAAATATATCGAACTAATTCCCTTACGCGAACAATCCGGAAAACTAGTAGCTCGAGAATTACGTCGTATTTATAACCGATGGGGAAACCCTATTACTTTAATTACCGACAATGGAACCGAATTCATTAATAAACAAGTAAGCTATTTAAATTCCGAATTCAGAGTAGAACACAAAACCACTGCGTTAGCACACCCCTGTGCAAACCCCGTAGAACGCCTTAATCGAACTATAAAACCAATGCTAGCTGCATTCACTTCACCTAGGCAAACAGACTGGCCTGTGTTCATCTCCGACTTACAATTTGCTTGTAACTCAACTAAGAGTGCTACTACTCAGTATTCTCCTCATTTTCTAAACTTTGGTCGAGAGACACGCTGCCACAGCTCACCCGATAAGAATCTAGACCTAACTACATTAGATTCACAAGACCCATGGGCTCGCAGAATGGTCACTCTTGATACGATACGACACTCAGCTGAAAAACACTTACTCAAAGCACAATTCCGGCAAACAAGTCGCCATAACGCGAACATCCCATCAAACGTTCCTGATATCAGGGAAGGTGATGAGGTGTACTTCCCGCGGAAAAGATTAAGTAAGAAAGGAGAAAACTATAGCGCGAAGCTTGCCCCAAAATACGATGGACCAGCTTACGTACTAAAGTATTTCTCACCCACCACTGTTGAGATAGGAGATAAAGATAAAAAGTTACTAGGTAAATATGACATTAAGGATTTAAAATTTCCCCGCCGTAATCCCCGACGTCAGAACTAACCACCACGTCCTATTTTACCTAGATTACCAAACCAAAGATATTCCTACAACATGGGAAAGACGAGAAAGAACCGCCAAGTCGCTAGACGAGGAGCTCGTCGACCTACCAGCTCCCGGGAAACTTCTCCAGTGGTCAAACTCATTAGACTGCATGACTCAGACGTAGCAGACGCACGAGTGTTAGCTCGTATTTCAAATTTAAGACCCGGAACCTATATACATGACGTAACTCCAGCACACCCGCTCGACTCCTCACCAAGCACTGATCTATCAACTACCAGCACACCACTGTGCCTAATCCAAAGCCAACCACTAGATCTGACTAAGGACCACTCTGAACCGTCAAATACGCCTAACACTATACCAGAAGAAAAGAACTCACGTAAGCGATCACGGTCGCCATCCTCTGAAAGTTCAGACTCCAGCGATCTAGAATTAATAACAAGGCCAAAAACTCCACCGATAATTCAAGAAGTCCTACTAGACTACTCATCGTCTTCCGAATCGGACTCAGATTCAATCCAATGGAAACCAACAGTGCCAAAACCAGAACCCGAGTCTGATTCCACCGACCAACCAACACTAAAGCCATTCTTCCCATCACCAGAGGAACGCTCAGGCTTAACGCCCCCTAACGATGGACCCGTGAGGATAGATCGAAGTACCATTATTAAGGAGTGGGATGCCAAGCCGCACGAGATTACTAGCCAGGAGCCACGAAAAATTTCGTTACCGTGCTCTTTCTCCGACTACGCCAACGCACTACTCCCAAAAGCACCTCGATCACGCCAATCTCTCCTTGAGCGGCTCTTAAACGCTCCAATTGCACCGAGATCCGAAGCCAATACCATCCAGATCCAAGCCAATAATTCAACATCCAGACGTATCTCCGGACATGATTGGTCAAGAATAATTAACGAATATGTCCATGACCAAAATCTATCCGCCACCAAAGCTAACCTAAGGAATAGCAACACCAACACCTTTTTGACCCATCGACCGAAAACCTTAGAAAAGGGATGTTTAAATTGCCGCTCAGTCGCCCATAAATTTAAACAATGTCCATATCCCTATCGAAGCGGATTTTGCCATGGGTGTGGTGCTCCCCACCACAACAAGGGCAATTGCCCTTTCGCACATGACAAAGAAACAGAAATCCTTAGAGGACGGTGTCACAAATGTGGGACCGACCTAAACCTATTAAATTCGAACTGCAACGAATGCCAAGACCGATTTCCTGAGCATTTGGCCTGGAAAAATCATTATAAAGGACCAGTCCCCACTCGTCAGGCAACCGCCTCCACAACCACTCAAACGGAGTCTTCGTCCAAAATAGGCCAAACGCCTCTAGCAGACCTATATCCTGATAGTGATGAAAGATCTAAACCTTCTACATCCACTACGGCACAGATCCACCAGCGTGACCTTCGTCGCCGCTTAAAAGGAAGATCCGCGGTCCCCCGCAATAACTAGACAAGGAATCCTCCTTTCCTTACCTAAACCCGAAGATACCCTTCCTGACAGATCTTAAAAGAAAATACCCGGCTATAACTTTATAAAACTTATAATACCTTATTCACGACATACAATCAAGTATACCTAACCTATTATAGACTTTACATTTAATTTCATAACTTACTATAAAGAGTCTCTAAGGACAAACCAAATATAACCTTAAGCCATTATAATTATTTAAGTTACTCGTGTACACACACCTATTAGAAATTAAGTTCCAAAACAATCACGTACTTTACTATGAGAAGTCACGATTTAATTTTTTTTCTTTCATTACCTAATGATATAATCTAAAATGAACTATAAGGATAAGTTAGACAACCCTTAGGGTAACGTACTATCGTACTCTTGCTAATACATGTTTCTAAAGATGTTTTCCTTGTTTATACTATTTTCTTTAGCCACTTATCATGCCATAGAGCACTAAGATAAGTCTATTAAGAAACGCTCGCTCTCTGCTCACTCAAATAATAAAATTACTATACACTATTCTATTCTGGATTATCAATTATATTCCTGAGACAAATGTGAACGAATGCATTGCGGACTGAGAAAATGTACCCTTGACCATATAGCCGACGTCTAGTGGGGGGATCTGTAACAATGTGTCTGCACATTTCTACTTATTCAAATTACCGCCGTACAGCTATACGAGTCTAGGCTCCTTAGCTCATATTGATACATAATCGTACCAGTAACGCCATCCCTTAGATCACAATCGATATCACCGATTCTCACACATCGCCGCGTTTAACACGAATTTTACCTAATTCGTTAGTATGGCATCTACTCTTGAACAAGTCAGATGGGTGTAAATCACGACTAATCATCGTCCTACTCAGAGTTAATTAATTAATCAATCGATTAAATATCAAGTAATCTCATTACTTAGAGCAAAGCTCAGAATTTAAGATAAAAGAAGTAGAAGTGCGGCATCTCATTGTCTACTCAGAATACATAATTTCAGAATAATAGTTTATTAATCCCAGTGGTTATTAAATTAGAGTCACACCCACCAGTGAAATTGTATGAGTGTGAGGCATATCACCGAGTGATATAGAGTGCATCTGTAAAACCAACCAGTGTACAGAAGAGAAGAAAGAGAGACAAATATAATTTCATTATTCTTTCCTACATAATCGAGTACGATTCTTCAACCCGTGAGTCTCTAAATTCTCCCTCGAGGTTAATAGGATTCTCATCGAGACCATCGAGATCATCATCCGGTGACGTAGTTTCTTAGTACAGATTGTACAGATTTATGTTAAAATAGAAACAAGAACGCCTCAGCGTTAGAACGAAGAATAGGTACGAGGGCCTACGTGCCCGAACCTCACCCTGAACGTCTCATCCAGCTTCCCTGGCAAAACCAGTACTAATTCGTTAGATACTAGAGAGAGATATTTCCTAATTTATCAAATTAGGTGGCGTCCAAAAAGCGCAGGCCACGGTGCACCCGGTTATTGGGGTCTCACCCTCGTTTCAGGGACCTCAATAATACGGCAGGTTGCAATGGTAACTAAGCTCCGTTTTCCCGAAAACCTCCACGGGAACTCTGCTAGCCTCATT
>OU611920.1:6376220-6606220 GCA_914767705.2 Tenthredo notha | reverse complement strand
AATTTTTTTTTCGTCTTGCGTACGCGCGGCTTGAAGTGACACACCCGTCGGGCGAAAGGGAATCCGGTTCCTATTCCGGAACCCGGCAGCGGAACCGTTTACAAGTCGGGCCCTCGCAAGAGAGTTCGTCGGGGTAACCCAAAAAGACCTGGAGACGCCGTCGGGAGATCCGGAAAGAGTTTTCTTTTCTGTATAAGCGTTCGAGTTCCCTGGAATCCTCTAGCAGGGAGATAGGGTTTGGAACGCGAAGAGCACCGCAGTTGCGGCGGTGTCCGGATCTTCCCCTCGGACCTTGAAAATCCAGGAGAGGGCCACGTGGAGGTGTCGCGCCGGTTCGTACCCATATCCGCAGCAGGTCTCCAAGGTGAAGAGCCTCTAGTCGATAGACTAATGTAGGTAAGGGAAGTCGGCAAATTGGATCCGTAACTTCGGAATAAGGATTGGCTCTGAGGATCGGGGCGTGTCGGGCTTGGTCGGGAAGCGGGTTTGGCTGACGTGCCGGGCCTGGGCGAGGTGATGGTTTCGGCCGGATCCGAGCTCGGTCCCGTGCCTTGGCCTCCCGCGGATCTTCCTTGCTGCGAGGCTTCCGTGACGGTTCGCCGTCGCGGTCGTCCTCTTCGGCCGCCATTCAACGGTCAGCTCAGAACTGGCACGGACTGGGGAAATCCGACTGTCTAATTAAAACAAAGCATTGCGATGGCCCTAGCGGGTGTTGACGCAATGTGATTTCTGCCCAGTGCTCTGAATGTCAACGTGAAGAAATTCAAGCAAGCGCGGGTAAACGGCGGGAGTAACTATGACTCTCTTAAGGCCGCCCACGGAGCGTCCCGACATTCTTGCCCTATATAAGAAATTCAACGAACAATACTTCGACGGGAGAGTGCGGGGCTTTACAGTCAACTGGGGCTGGCGCATGACCCAGACGTCCGGGTGAACGAACCTAGAAAAGTGGGAAATCAAGATTAGCCATCACATCCACAAGGCACTCCCCCCGTCGGAGCTCGAGGACACTCTCCTGCACGAGATGGTGCACGCCTTGTTATTTATCGAGGGCGGCGCACCGGCCGACAGAGATAACCTGGGGCATGGACCAGCGTTCCAAGCTGAGCTGCGAGCTCTAAACGCACGCTCGGGGCGGAACGTAACGACTGATCACTCAGCGGCCCACGCCGTAATAGCCGCAGCCCGCACATATGGCTGGAGATGTCGAACCTGCAGACAGGAAGCCTGGCTAGCCTCGAAGAGGAAGCTGCGTAGCGCATTCGGCGTCCACCGAGGCTGCCAGAACCCGATCTGGTGCCCCATCGAGAAAGGGGCAAGTAAGAAGCCAGGATCTGGCACCTGCAGCCAAGGTGCCACCGTGATGTAGTGAAAGAGTGCCGGGGCTCCACAAAAACTCACCGGAAGGGACGTGTATGAAGGTGCCGTGGAGTGAATGTGGAGTGGTGCGACTGGAGCACCCGAATGGGCGGGATGAATGGGAAATGTGTATGGTTGTATGGTAGTAATATAAGGAATATGTAGTATAAGTATAGTGTAGTTCAGTTGTACATAGTAGAGTATAGTATATAGATAGAGTACATATACATATATACCATGCGATTATGTGGAAACTAAAGGCTCCAAGCGCGCAGGCGCTGATTTATTCGAATATTACGAGGGTCACCAATTTCAGACTCGCCACGAATATTCCTAGAATCCGTCTGCCATTCGATTTTGATCGCTGTCAAATAATAATGGCGGCACACAGTGACGGGAATAGGTTATGTTTCTCGTGAAACGGAGCGAACGAATCTCGTATGGATCATGTTTTAAATAAAAATTAATTACCGTTCAATATCATTAGGTGTAGAATAATGAAAGTGAACCGTAGTGTTTTTTACTAACTGCCAAGAGAGGTGAGGTGTTACTTCAAAGCTGTGAATTGGAAATAATGCGAGCCGAATTATCGACTAGAATCATTCATTGAATATTCATCAATTGATTGAAAATAAAAATGAATTGAAGTACAACAGTAATTTTTATTCTCATTGGGTAAAAGGACGAGAAAATTGTGCCAGGTAAGTGAAAACTAATTCATAAGAGCAATGAAAAGTTTATCTCATACACAGTAATAATTGAGTAGGATCGTGACGTAACAAATTTTCAGGCATCGGAGTCAGCAAGAATAGCACCACGCTGTTGACATACGACATCATTTCCGGGTCTTGAAAAAGGATGATCATCTAGTTACCGCAGGATACTGTAGTCTCAATAGACATTTATCAACTCCACACCTCAATAGCCAAGAATGACTATGGACAGCTCTAATGTTCAACGACCAGTTACTTCAACAGGCGTACAACAACTTGCACACATCTTAGTAGAAAAGTTTATGTATGAGATAAGTTTTTGTGTGAAATGAATGCTGTTCATAATTATGAAATGGTTGACGCACTACTGATACCGACATGGTGCCACTCGGTAACAGAAAACACAATTGAATACTGATGAGGCATGAATATCCGTTGAGCTTTAAGACTACAGCTGTGTGAGAACGCTTGCAATGTACCGCAGCTGGGCCATGTAGCTTGCCTATCAAGTAGGACAAACTCGAAGCGGATGAACAGTGATGGTCCTGTGTCTTGAAAGACTGTCACTGTAGGAGTTTTAGTCAGAACCTGGATGTGCCTTCACAATGTCCACGTCCCTGCTGATAATAAATGATAAAACTGTGCACCATTAAAAAGTAAATTTCGATGGTTGTGATAAAAAAAGACTCAACTCGCTAGGTTATTTGAAAACATGTATTCCATAAAATAGAAACAGCGTGCCTCAACGTTATTGCGCAGAGGCCTATTTCTCACCGAACTAAAACAGACGTAGCTCAGAGAGATGAATCGATTCGTATACACAAACACCATGCGTCTCTCTGAACTACGTCATTCGTAGCTTTTTAACAAGCTCTACCTATTTATGCGGTAACATTGAGGTACGATTTTTCCGTTCATCTTCAGTGTTCATCAAAGCTAGATGGCACGTTAACATATCCAAGTGCCTTCCTCCACGTACCCTCGAATATCAAATACACGTTGATTCCCCAAACTATCGAGATCTTCGCATCACAGCGAATCAAAGCTGTTAACTTGGACTAGCTTCAGCGTCACCTATCTTCATCAGATATGACTCTTCGAACTGATCTATCAACTTACGCCTTCCCTAATTGGACCCATCGATTTGTTTTGAAGAATACTAATTGGGATGCATTAGTAAGTGCGAACAGAAAACCAATGATTTGGATTAATATGAATGCACTAACGTCTCCTCCGCTGGCTATCACGAGTAGGAAATTTGCTGCCATAGCGTGTGGAGGTACTCAATTCAATCCAGTCAATCAACTGATTTTGAATCCCAGAGAGTTTTCAGAGCTATCAGTCCATCGCAGGCCGAGTGAATATCACTCGATTAGCATGATTGTATGCTCAGAGCTGCTGATGTTCTTGAAACTAATACTTTCATTTGGCTGAACCAGAGATGCTGCGGTTCGAATCTCGAACGAAATGTTCGATTTTTGATCAGACTTCTTCATTTTTCTTCAGGCTTGAGGTAGACGCCGATTGATCAGAAAATGTTTATCGAACCCGCGTCACGATTTTCGATCCGCCGAATTTCATAACCGCGATATTTTTAACCTCAGCAATAGAAAAATTCGATGATGTCGGATTTCACCCATCCTACAGAGCTTAGCTCCTATTGTATGATCTCTACCTTCTCTGCTTTCGTGTACACGATATTCCGAGATTTCGCGGGATTTTGGCTTTAAGCCTACCACGGGAATTGCAGTTGCGCCATTATCAGCTGTGTATTATCGTCGCGCGCAAATGACTGACTACCATCGTCTTGGCGAACACCCCTACCACAAAATGATGAACTGAGATTAGTTCTTGTTAACAATCTAACAGTTACACACATGTGGCAAACTTTAAACAAATAATTTCCTTGAGCTGATTTTGAGACCAAAATTGATATTGTGGTGATCCTTGATCACTATTTTGACGAAGATTCGCGCCGCGGAGATCTTTAATCGATAATCATCCACGTAGTGATCTTAGAACGTAATCAACCTCGTGGTGATTGTCGAAAAAAAAAAAATTTCGCGTCGTGTTTTTCGAGCTACCTTTGAACGCACTGCAACTACTTCGCGGAGATCTTCAATCGATAATTTCCCACATGGTGATCTTAGAACGTAATCAACCGCGTGGTGATTGTCGATCGAAAATTTTTCGCGTCGTGGTTTTTTAGCTACTTTTGAACGCACTGCAACTACTTCGCGGAGATCTTCAATCGATAATATCCCACGTGGTGATCTTAGAACGTGATCAACCTCGTGGTGATTCTCGATAGAAAATTTTTCGCGTCGTGGTTTTCGAACGCACTGCATCTACCTCGTGGTATTCTTTGAACGATAATTTACCACGTGGTGATTTTTGAACGATTGCTTTCTAAAATGACGAACATCGTGTACACGGTTGCGGAAAGAGTAGAGATGGTACGATTCTACGAGCAGGGTAATAGTTACCAACGTGTATCTGACCATATGGCGGCTATGTATCCTTTACGACCAATTCCCTCAGCTACGATGGTAAGGAACCTTGTTCTACAGTTTCGGCGATCCGGCAACGTTGACCCGAAAAACGTCAAGGTCACCTACCCGAGTAGACAACTTTCTGAGGAAACGAAGCTCAACATCTGCCTCGTGGCTGCAGAAGATGACCGAAGACCAGCGTCACGGATAGCCCAAGAACTGGGAGTTTCAAAGTCCTCAGTCCGCAATGTTCTCCGTTCGGAAGCGTACAAATCATACAAGCATGAAGCACACCAGGAGCTGAAAGAAGCCGATCCTGGCAATCGGCTGGCCTTCTGCACTCGAATGTTGGAGCGACTGAACGCAGATGCAGGTTTGCTCAATAGGATCTGCTTCTCGGATGAGTGTACGATCGAGATCGTTGGCACGCCTAACAGGCAGAACACGAGAATCTGGTCCCGAGAAAACCCACATCGCTTGATTCAGTCGCACACACAATGGCCGCAGAAATTGAATGTCTGGGTTGGCATGATTGAGCGTCAGCTCATCGGGCCTCTCTTCATTGATGGCAACCTGAACGGCGAGAAATACTTGCAAATGCTGAGGCAACAAATAGTCCCTGCTTTGAGAGCCATCGAAGGAGATGTAAGTGTATTCGATCGAATTAAAATTATTTATTAGCAAACATGATCTACTACACAATGACAAAATAATTCTGATTAATATGTGTCCCTGAAAACATTGCATATCTTGACTATTTAGGGTCCCGTTGTCTGGTACCAGCAGGATGGTGCACCTGCGCACTATCGAAATCTGGTTCGCGATTATCTGGACCAGGAGTTCCCTGATCGGTGGATAGGTAGGCGTGGTCCAATTGAGTGGCCTGCTCGATCGCCTGATCTGACGCCCCTTGACTTCGCTCTGTGGCCGTTTCTGAAGAACCGTCTCTACACTGCGACTCGAATCGAGAATCTCCCAGCTCTACGAGCCCGCGTGTTGGAGATATTGGGGGATATGAATCCCTTGACCATCCGCAACATGACGAATGGGTTTCGCAGACGGGTAGAGGAGTGTATTGCTGTTGAAGGTGCTCTGTTTGAACATCTTCGACGGAATCGCAGAGTCGTAGAAGTGGTAGAAGAGGTCCAAGAGGTTCAAGACCAACAGGGTTGAAAGAACTCGTCTGGTGTAGCTCCGCTCAGACACGAATGATCAATCTCCTTCTACGTTGGCTACAACACACCCGGTGGCATCGAGGTCTGCGTTTTGGAACTTCTGCAGACTTCCAGGAACCCTGCCGAAGAGTGGATTGTTTAATTACGGGTAGTACCATTTTACTAATTTTTTTTTTTTTTCAATTTTTCACTCTGATACAACAATTATTTTTTCACAGAACCGACGTACTGCAGTGTCCAGTGTCGTCGTCGAGCAGTCGACGACGGGAAGTAACGTTTCTTTAACTTTTTATTTTTCCTAAATCTTTTACTAGGACTGGCATTTTAAATTGAAGTACATTAAACAGCACTTATTTTATTACAGAACCAAACCACTACAGACTTCCATAGTAGTCGCCGAGCAGTCGACGACGGGAAGTAGCATCCCGTGTGGAAATTGTATGCGGGCCCTGGCCGGGCCCTGACCAGTTTGGCTATTCTTTTTTCGGGCGCTAGTCAGCAAAACTAGACGGGGCCTGGATCAAAAACGTCACGCTTGCTTGGTCGGGGCCTAGACTGGTAGAATTTACTGGCCCCTGCTTGGCTGCCTGTAGAATGCCAGCCTTAGTATTGAGACCCTTTAAAGTTCCATTTTTTCGGATTCAATAAATAACGAGATGAGAATCAAATAGAAACTTCATATTATATTTTTTATTATAAATATATTTTTTCTTATTATCAATACTTAGAACGATAACAATTTATCAGTGGTAACATAAAGATTAGGCCGGAGTGAAAAAGGTCGATTTTCGCGGATCGTGTTCTAATTGCGCCGGAAAGTTGCGTCTTGGCATCACTGAAAACTGTGCCAATGGAAAAAATTTACAATCGATATCTTCTGTTTCGGCAAACAGACTAAAGTTTCTATTTTTTCAACACGGGGTTTAAATGGAGAGAAAACGCCAAAAGACAAGTTGGCACTAAAAAATTGACAAAAACTCACTGGGTCGGCCGATTTCAGTCTTCACACGGTTAATTAAGACAGGAAGAATGTAGCTTTTGTTTGACGTTTCAAAATTCAAAATATCTTACTTACTTTCGAAGATACAAAATTGAAAAATTGAGTTTTTTCGGGAAAAACAGCTACAAACTCTTTGAAATAGACTTTGAATTGAATCTAGACTCTCATTGCGAAGACTGGCGTGGCCCCGAGACTGAACTAACCAGCAGCTGACTGTAGGTTACCTGACGAACACCCTATGGATAGCGCGAGCACGGGTCCGTCTCGGATTAGAGTTCGTTTATAGAAAGTGTCTCGCAATTAGTCATACAAACCTACATGGAGCGATGCCTCTTTGAAATCGAGAACTATTTTTCGCAAAAAAAAATAAAATCAAAAAACAAAAATCAAACTTAGTAGCTATCTTTATTTTTTTATTTTTTTATTTTTATTTTTTTATTTTTTTGGCGAATAATCGTCTTCTATTTCAAAGAGGAATCGCCCTATGTATGATTGTGTTACGTGCGGAGCATGTATTCGAGCGGAAAACTAATATTTATCCACGCAACTACCAAATAATTTAAAATAACCAATAATGAATGACCTGACTTGGGTCAGATTAGGTATGTAGGAACGTTGTTGCGGAACCCTAGTACGGAGTCGTACGACCTGTCCAAAATGGTTGAGGCTCTAACTTAATATATATAATATATATATATATATGGGGCATTCCACGTCAAAACGAAAACGGTTCAACCGATGGGTTTCCGATTTTCTTCCAAATTTTTTTTCTTGTCCTCTGTCAGGACCAAAACCTACATACCAAAGCATTTTTCAATTGGAACTCTGGTTTTTTATTGACGAATTTTTGAAAATTTGGTATTTTTTTAAATCTGAAAATTTCAATATTTTTTCATTCAGTGTTAGCTTGATGTAAGAACAAAATATATGCAACATGAAATGTTCGATTTGAACTGTACTTTTCATAAAAATTTGTATCGAATTTTTTGCTTCAACGGACTTGCAGTGATTCAGAAAATGAATATAAAATTTCGATTTTTGAAACAAGCACGCTTGTGATCTATGATTTTTTTTTTTAAAAAAAACTTTTGCAGCTTAGAAAATTTTGAGGACCAAAACCATACTGGGCTGATGATTCTACGATTTCTTATGAATTTTTGAATGTTTTGCTGACCGAAACTCTTACTGAGCACCACAAGAGGTGCGTCGAATAATAGTTTTTGTTCGCGCTACTCACAAGGAAACCCCGCCAAGTTTCCCCGTCCAATTTCAACGGAACTTTGGAAGATTGTAGAGGGGGTGAAAATTTTCGCTATTCAATAGCTCGCGAAGAACGACAGCCGAAGATTTTCGGCTGTCAAGGTGCTACCGGGGGTTTTCGGGGTCGCTGATTACGAATCTAACATCAGATTGTCAAAATTCAGAATGCTACATCCAATATGGCGAACGTCGAAACGAAAATTGGTACCATTTCTCGTTTCGACGTTCGCCATATTGGACCCGCCATTTTGAATGTTGAAAATTTGATGCCAGATTCGTAATCAGCGACCCCGAAAACCCCTGGTAGCACCTTAACAGCCGAAAATCTTCGGCCGTTCGTTCTTCGCGACCTATCGAATAGCGAAATCTGCGTTTTTCAGGGGTTGATTACACCCCCTTCACTGAGAGAATTATATACTAAATATCCGCAAAATAATATGATGATTTACTTCATACAGTATAGCTGCGGTGGGATTTCCCTGGAATATGAGAAATATCAAAATACAGTATAGGAAGAATCCGGACGGGTGTTATAGTATACAAGTTATATCATTAAATCTGTGCCTAGTATAGTCTAAAGGAGCACAGAGTATATGTTTATTCGTACTACACTCCTGTATAGTAGATTCTATCATACAGGATAGAAGAAGAATATATACTGGGGTACAGATTTTGACTACACTGAGTATAAAGGATATTCTTATACTCGACTCGAAGGAATCGTTACGTATAGCACAAAAATTTACGAGCCCGCATATACTAAATATCAGTATACTGATCACGAGCAGTATGACAGATATCTCTATACCATAGCGTAGATATTCTAATGCTGCATTGCAATTCTTGATGCCATAAATATGTAAATGAAGCCCGATCCGGTGCTTCATTTAAATTGAATTTACCGCGCTAGCCGACGGAACATGAAGAAGGCACGTGACAGGAGGAAAAAGAGGTTAGGACAAAGAGAGAAACACTAAGCGATAAAAGCGAAATAATTAGCGAATTCGCATGGAATAATTTGTTGGAAAGGAACGAAGGGGAGTAACAGCTTTAATTGTTGTTTCTCTTTTCAGGTACGGATAATATTAGATAAATTAGATAAATTAGCGAGAGCTCAGATGTTCAAATTCAATTCAAGATGTTCGAATTCAAATAAAATAACCTCTTTTCAGAGCAACACAACGGATTTTATTCCACCTTCACCGCCCATAACAGACATTATAAATATTTTAAATGAAGGAATACTCGGAATAGGAATTTTGGAATTTCGGAAGGTGACTTTTACAATGTAGTGTAATGATATGAATTATAATCCACATGTATCGCAGATTTATCTTTGCAAATAAGACTATTCTGTAAAATGTGATACGAATATTATTCGGTTTATAATTCAATCATTCTCCATTGTAAAATCTGCTCGAGAAAATTGTTCAAACAAAACACACTTAATAGTCGTAACAATTTATTTTTAGATAAAGAAATCCTGCACCTTTACATCCATTTCTTACTAATATAAAAATACCCATCACTACATTTGCTCATGTACGACACGCATGTCATTTTCAAATCGTCAAACGGTATACACTGCCACGAGTAGTTTCTATGTCATTCAAGTATGCAATTGAGAGAAAAAAAAAAACATGTTTATGAAAAATAAAGGTGAAAAGGTACACTGAATTATATAAATTGATTGAGAAGGGCTAATTCATACAGAAGTAAAACCAATGATTATACGTTTGGAATTAAAATAGCAAAAGTCTTGTCATTTTTTGATGAGATTAAAAAATAGCATATCAGCATATCAATACGATTAGTATTTCTATTACACTATACATGCGAAAAAGCGGAAATGCCCTGCCTAGAAAAAAAGTATTCACATCGATAGCTCGTATAGAAAAAGACCCAACAGTGCAGGAAAGAAAGACATATTTTAGAAATACAATCAAGAAAAACGTATATTTACTTTCTTTGCTATGGACTTACGACTTTCTTCATTTGGTTCCTGCACTACGGAGATACGTCTTTTTCTATACGAGCCATCGATATAAAGTATGGGACAATACCAGACTAGCTGATGAATTGCATTCAAAGAAGTTCAAAGTTGCGTACTATAGTATTTTATTATAAATTTAACAAACTTGAATAAATGCTTACTTGACGTATATGTCGGGGGCGTTTTTCAGTTGAAGGATAATCTTCGTCCGCGCCTCGTGTTCTGTTTTTAGTTGCATTACTTGGTGTTAAAATTGATAACGTCGTTCGTCAATTGGTCAGCTTCTATGTCAAAATTGCCTAAAGTTACGCGGTCCGCCAACGGGCCAGCAATATCATATCCATTTTCAAACAATGGATCCTATATGCATAACATTGATATGAGATCCATTTATTTCTCATCGAAATGTTTGTTGTAGTATTATAGGTACTAACTTACATTTTGTGGAGATAATTTCCCGTTCGAAGGTTCTGGGACATCCCCCATCATGTAGCCTTTCAACTATTCCAAATAGCGAGCTGCATGCGTCTTTGTATATACTGTAAAATCTTTATTGAATAATTTTAGAAAAAAGGAAGGACAAGCAAGCAGCAGTAAAGCAACACATCTGCATGGCAGTCAATCATCTATAAACTAATGTTCGGAAATGGAAGACAATAAATTGTAAAATATAATACTTACTTTGGCAATTTATCCTCCAGAGCCTATATTTATTTCTTGATACTTTCACAAAACTATTAATGCGTTCGCTTCGCCAACAGAAGAACAACTGATGTGCAGTGCACTTGGAAAGGGAGGGGCGGCGGGTAGGTAGACAAGCTACCTGCGATAAAGGGTCTGGGAATTTCCTCGAGAGAGTATAACGACAATTCTTATACTAGAAAAATAATATTCATAGTCAGACTGGGTTAAAATAAAATATCCGTCGCGTAAATTTTTAGTCGTATCCGATTGTAGAAATTGACGTCAACATCGTCTTCACGTTCATACAGTATAAGAATAAGTCACAGACAGTCTTGGAATTGGTAGAAGATTCTTCAAATTATTTTGTATAATACCCAAGATGGTGAAAATAAATTTTCGTTGCTGCAAATAATCTTTATAATATGTTGCACATATTACTCTACCGGTGTTCTTATTTAATGCTATACAACGATAATATGAATATTGGAATATATTTTGAGCAGGGTCTGCTATACTTTTAGCAAAATTGAATATATACATAGCAAATTTTACAGAGCGATGTCTTATTGATGCCGATGCGTATACTAAAAATCATATAAGGATTTTAAGAGACATTATAGCAATATTCGCCTTACTCGGTCAACCATTAGCTGTTACACTTATCACAAAATTCAGTAAACACATCGTTCTGACCCTTATACTGACGGGAAATCCCACTAGTACGATACAAAATATAGTAGATTTTCGTATATCCTTCTCTCAGTGTTGGGGCGGAGTTCCGAAGTTATAAAAAAATACGTGTCGAATATTTTCACCCCCTCTACAATCTCCCAAGGTTTCGTTTAAATTGGAGGGAGACACTTGGCGGGGGGTTTCCTTGTGAGTAGTGCGAACAAAAACTATTATTCAACGCACCTCTTGTGGTGTTCAGCAGAAGTTTCGGTCAGCAAAAAATTCAAAAATTCATAAGAAATCATAGAATCGTCAGCCCACTATGGTTTTGGTCCTCAAAATTTTCTAAGCTGCAAAAGTTTTTTTGAAAAAAAAAATCATGAATCACAAGCGTGCTTGTTTCAAAAATCGAAATTTTATATTCATTTTCTGAATCACTGCAAGTCCGTTGAAGCAAAAAATTCGATACAAATTTTTATGAAAAGTACAGTTCAAATCGAACATTTCATGTTGCATATATTTTGTTCTTACATCAAGCTAACACTGAATGAAAAAATATTGAAATTTTCAGATTTAAAAAAATACCAAATTTTCGAAAATTCGTCATTAAAAAACCAGAGTTCCAATTGAAAAATGCCTTGGTATGTAGGTTTTGGTCCTGACAGAGGACAAGAAAAAAAATTTGGAAGAAAATCGGAAACCCATCGGTTGAACCGTTTTCGTTTTGACGTGGAATGCCCCATATATAGATAATGAAGGAAAATGAAATAATATAAAACAGGGATTGACTGGTAAAATCAAAGTATATTCTAAAAACGATTAGAGAATAATTGTGAGGTAGAACAATGAAGTTTTAACAGTATTGCGTTTCGAATTAAGGCCTCGGGACGAGGATCCCTAATAATCCTGCGACTAGGGAAATCCCAAAGTCTTAGAGACTGTCGCAGATTGATCTGAGTCCCGGGGTCATGGGCCTGATTTTAAATTTATCACACAGCAAATGGTATAAACTAATATAATCTAAACTCAGACGATATGGATAACAGTTCTACAGGTAGCCGTAACTCTCTCTCTCTTTGTCAATTGACGATCCCATAATGGGTAGGTATCTAAATCGAATCTTGGGGTGAGGATCCCTAATAATCCTACGACTAGGGCAATGCCAAAGTCTTAAAGACTGTCGTAGGCTGATCCGAGTCCCATATTCGATTATACTGATTTTAAACCTAATACATATGTGACACCAACTAGATCGGCGTGAGCGAGGGAAAATTCCAAAATACTAGTGTTTCTAGTATTGGCTCACTCCGATCGCTGGATGAATTGATTTAAACGAAATCGGGGCGAGAGAGGAAAAGTCCCAAAATACTAGAGTTTCTAGTATTGGCTCACCCCGTTTCTATACACTAATAAATGAATCAATGTTGATAACAAATCCAGGTGTAACAGTGAAAGTAAAGAACGGCTAGGCAAAATGCGACTGATTGATTTATACAGGGCTGATGACCGATCGTGAAACAGACGGGAGACTTAGCTTTCGACGTCTGACCGTGGTGGAAGCGGGAGCCGTCAGGTGGTCCAGGTTTCTTTTTACGACACTTCACCAACTATATATATTCAGACTAATTTAATATCGCGGTTTCGTTATTAGTAAATGTATAGAGATGTAATACGGAGATTAATATTTGAAAGACAAGAAAAATTAACCTTTTATTGTTCAATAACTCTCGATGGATAGATATATATTTATGTGTCTTTAGCACTGATTTTACGTTTGAAAGAAGGAAAATAAAAATGTGTCTATTCACTACGAAGAACCGCAAGCTCTCAAGACCGGCACTTAACAGATTTTCGGAACTTGACTCTACTTGGCTGTTGCTCTCCGGGTTCACGTCAACGCACCTCGCGACTTTACTGACGAAAGACGCTGTTTGCTGGAAAGATGCAGCCAGGTAGCCGCACGCGACAATGTATGTATTAATCCGCGCGGTTAAGTAGCCAATTAGAGGCTTAGTCTATTCGCGGATGAATTAGACGCGTTGCATCCTAGAGAAGATCCGTGGTCCGCGACTCGCGGCTCCCTGTTCCGCCACAGTCAGTTGACAATAATAATTATAAATGTATGCCTTCCGATTTTCTTAATAATTGGCGTACATTCCTACATTCCTTAATCTAATTGTATCCATTAATTACGGGTCACCCACCCCCAATAGATACCCCTATTTGTTCTTGTCTGATTGAGTTATAAATGAGAGGAGTTACGATGAATCGACTATTGGTGCATAGTCAGCAAGACTAGATTTGCTGACTTTTCTAGCGCTCCTAGTTGCTATATGATCTTTTTGTGTTGGGTCTAGTATCGGGACGACGTGACTTTCTGACTTCAACGAGGGAAAGGTGATATTTTGAATAACAGAAGTATCACATCATAGTCATACATACTGATCCCTTCCAAAGACTAATCGACTATCAATCTGTATAGATATGCATCGGATCGTAACAATTGTATGACTAATTGAGAGACATCTTGTATAGTGAACCATGCGCAAATATACGTGTTACGTAGTATTGGAATATTCATTCCAGAACTCTATATCAATTTTTGCTGAATATTGATTTGATGCATATGAAAATATATTTATATAGCGATATCTCTCTACTCGTATTTTCTCATCAGGGCCCTGAAAGGCCCTCACGAAAAATCCCCGTGAGGGCAACTATGATTCTGCCGGGCTAACCGACCCGTCTAGTTCCCGGCTAGCGCCCGGACAGTTTTCCGAATTTGAAGTCGCCACGCTTAGGCCTGTCAGGGGCCTTGCCGGGAGCCGGGCGTGCCCTGACAAATTTCCACACGGGATTTGTTTCACTATTATGATTTTTTTTTTTACTGAAGTTGAGATGAACCTTTTAATACGGGTTTTTCTATCAAATTAAATCACATTAAACCGCACTTTTTTTTCACATAACCATGGTTGGCATAAAACTCATACAACTCTGTTTTGTTGACGACTACACAGGAATAAGGATTCTTACCTCCACGCTGCAGGACCAGGCAAAATCTGAGGCATGGAGTGGAAAGTCACTTAAGAGAGAACTGGCACAAAATTCTTATGCTTACTCAACCTTCGTCTGTGATCTACCCTGAGAATAACGATGAAAGATTGTTTAGCAAGACAATGTAAAGAACCCCGCACCAACCTTATGGAAACTGGCTTTCGGCGAAAAATTCTAAAATAATTATGGATGTGTAGTTCTTGAGGTCCTAATTAATAGTTACCATTGGCACAATGCGCGGAAATCAATTTTACAGAAGTTAGGAGGGTTTAAAGGTCACGATTTTCAGCCATATTGTATACATATATACACGCGTGATGATCACCTGTCGAACGACTGTATGCCTGACATTATGCATGAAGGATCGCAGAGACTTCTGAACTAAAACGGCCTCAAATGGCTTTGCAAATGGCTTTACGTGACTCAAACGCGATTCATGTGACTCCGCCGGACTTCGCGTGACTTTGCGGACTTCACGTGACATCGCGGACTCCACGTGACTTCGCGGAATTCACGTGAATTCGCGCCGATAATTGACTGTAATTGATTTCGACGGGCTTCACGTGACTTTAAATGATTTCACATAGCTTCAACAGGCTTCACCTGACTTCAAATGACTTCGCGTGACTTCAACGGACTTTACGAGATTTCGTGGGACCTCACATGACCTAACAGTTGGTTGACTTGACATGACTTTGGGTGACTTTACGTGAGTATATGTAAACAATATGGCTGAAAATCGTGACCTTTAAACCCTCCTAACTTCTGTAAAATTGATTTCCGCGCATTGTGCCAATGGTAACTATTAATCAGGACCTCAAGAACTACACATCCATAATTATTTTAGAATTTTTCGCCGAAAGCGAGTTTCCATAAGGTTGGTGCGGGGTTCTTTCTGTCATGTATCAAATGTATTCATACTCGTTAAAATAAATTTGTTCTCACTCACCTAATACATGTCTTAAGCCTCCCTCAACTTAAGAATACGAATCACTTTTTTTCTTTGCTTTATTGTTATTTTGAATTGATTGATAAATCTTCATTAAATCTTGAATCTCAATTTTCGTTACTTTGATTCACTTGCTGCAACACCACAACCAGAATTTTCTTCCAGTCAAGGGGTAGACTGAAATGCTACCGTTCAATGATTTAAAACTTTGGTACTAATTATTCGATTTTTGAATGCTTATTTATGACTCGAAATTTTATTCACATCGATTCGTATCACTTCGCAACATAACCTCTCATTGCCTTCAGCCATTTGCGAAGCGTGTTGCATCTCAATCGTCTGCTAGCAGACGGCAGAACTAGGGATATTACTGAAAAGTTGGTGGAGTTGCTAGCGCGATTCTGCCGACCAATGAGATTCGAATAAATCAAAGTTCGCGCGCTTGGAGCCTTTAGTTTCCACATAATCGCATGGTATGTGTAGTATAAGTAATGTATAGGACTAAATAGTAGTAGTATAAGTACAGAGGCACTCGCCTCACCCGCCTCGTAAACATTGCGTGCACACCACACCACACTGCTTTGTCTTACTCTATTTCTCTTCTTTGTTTTCTTTTGGCTTTGTCGTGTTTACTTTACTTTCGTGGTTTCTCCATCAACCTTTATTTTTATTTTATTTTTTCTTTCTTTTCTTTCTTTTGTACTTATTATACAATATGCCTCTTTTCTTTCTTTTGTGAGTACTATACGATATACCTCTTTTTTTTTCTCATTTCCTATTCTTCTAAGCTGCTCGCATGAAATGTACCTGTACCTATGCAGTTCATGGGCAATAAACAATTATCTAGCCAAATGCCTCGTCATCTAATTAGTGACGCGCATGAATGGATTAACGAGATTCCCACTGTCCCTATCTACTCCCCTCCATGGTCTGTTGCCTTGTCGTGGCGGAGGGGCTTACGGCTTTTGCTGATCCCAGAGGCTGTGCCGGTAGGTTCAACCATGCCGGAGTGGCTCTGGGGGAAAAAGTCAACCAAACGCAGACCGACCTAGGGATCCATGAGCGGGTGTATCGGGCTAGTCCCGGCCATCAAAACGCTCTGTAAGTGATACAGGGCTTGACACTTCTGGGGCACCCTAGTCCTCGTAAATTTTGCTTGTTGCAACGACCTGAGCATGCGCGTTGTTCTCCGGTAAGGAGTGCGCGTGTGTTCAGTAGTGGTAAGTAAAAACCGAGAATCTTGGCTTAACCACCCGGGTTGCGAGGAGTACTACCTCTATAAAAGAAACTCCTATCTTACGCTCTGGTTCGTGGCAATGGGATACTGGTTGCATGGCCGAGATGCCTGTGACCTGTGGCCGGCGGGTTAGACCGGTGACAAACGACCAAACCTCCGGGCACCAGGCACACCCGGTTGTATGAGTGCCCCCCCGGGTCTATGGACGTATGGCCCGGGTGGAACTATATCGTTCCATTCTCGTGGGAACTAAAATGAGTTCTAAACAAAACAAAATCAATAAAATGGCAGTAGAAACAGAAGGGCGCCAAAAGGGCGCTGAGCAAAAGCTTGAGCGAGCCAGCGGCTCGAGACAAGCTCATTGCGGGGACAGTGATGGGTCAATGACCCACATGTTAATAGACCCGCAGACTGGTAAAAGGAGAGGACGGTCTCCACCAAGCGATAGCGAAGCTGGCAGCCAGGACGAAGTCCGGAAATCAAAGGGGGGGCTTCCAGTGAAAGATACCCGGACTGCGAAACGCAGGAAACCGGGTAAACTTGAGGGTGCCCTTCCCGGAAAGTCATACGAACGAGTGGTCGAAGAGATTCCTCTCAGTAGGGGTCTCGAGGCCACTCGGGAGGTAGGCAAGGAACTGAGATCTCTGCTTGCAGAGGCTCAGGGATTAACGCCCAGAATGATGGACGAAATCCTTGATAAGGCGAATAGGTACGAGGAGATAGTTAGTGGGCTACTGCTCGTTACCAAAAAGCTGCAAGGTAGGCTGGCGGAGGAAAAGGGGCCTAACGCCACAAAAGATGAGGCGCAAGTCAGGACATACGCAAGTATGACTGCAGCCAGTGATTCGGGTACAAGAAGTACAAGAGGGACTAGTCCCGGCATTGCCCCTGGTGATTGCGAACTACCAGGGCATTGCAGCACAAAAACAGTGGGTGATACGCCAGTCGTATCACCTACAAGTGATGAACAACAGCCCAAGGGCTATGCGGTTGTGGTGACATCAGTCGATGAAAAAGATGACACTCCTAGTGAGGTCATTAGGGAGACTGTGCTCAAGCAGATAAGCAGATTTCTTCCCATCAGGGTAAGAAATCTGAAAAAGATCAAAAAGGGGATATTGATCGAAACGATCAGTGAAAAAGAACGGGACGAACTCCTGGGTTACCCAGGGTTCACCGAACTTGGCTACAAGGTAGAGTGTGCAAGGGAGACAGGACCTAAGGTCATTGTCTATGAGGTCGAAAACAATATTAAGGAACGTAGGTTCCTAATTGACCTGTACGAGAAAGACCTTAAAGAGGTTATGTCAGAGGCTGACTTTGATGAAAAAGTCAGAATGATAAGTAGTAGTAGGGGAGCCCAAGCGGGGACTTTGGGTTTTATTCAAGCTCGACAGAAAACATAAGGGAAGAAACCTTGCATCCTGTTATATACCACCGCCATATATGAACCCTTAATATACAAGGGTGCGTCTAGGGTAGCCAATCAGATTAGTAAAAAAAAAAACGACCCTTGAATTTATTCGCGCTCGTCAGATAAACCAAAGGTACGTTAATTACATGCAGAAAAGTGTAAATATTATTATTCTGACGATTTGACCATAATCAAAGAAAATGAGCGAGTCATTAGTTGGCAAAAAAAAAACGTCACCTTAAAGTATTCGAGCGCGGTTAAATTTTTTTTTATTTTGAAGGAAATCATGTAAGAATTACGGATATAGTAGAATCTGCCGGATTCTACAAAGTGAAGAAGCTAAAATTATTATTAAAGTGTGATACGTGCAGGTGCTGGGAACTGTGTATTTCCCACTCCGCGCCTCTCATCCCTTCTCACTCTTTCTCTATTTCTCGCTTTCTCGCACCGTCCCCACACTACTTTCTGCGGCCATGATGCCATCCCAGCTGATCACAATAACAATACCGCACAACGTTTTCGTGTTCGTAGATGTATGACGCTTTGGTTTGTTTATTGTGTTTTAAAAAAGTTTAATAATTTTTATATGTACTTTTACAATGAGTAATAATAGTGATAACGATAGTAGTGATAATAGAGTGAACTGTGTATTTTGTGGAGAAGAAACATTCGAAAAAATAATCAAATTTACGCCGGAAATATTACAAAAATGCCTCGTGGTTTTGGAGTATCCTCGAATCAAACCGGTTCGACGAAAATCACGCAGTAATTACACTGAAGTACAAATTTCAGATGTAACATCATTAAATGACGGCTATCACGCGCAGTGCTATAAATTGTTCACAGCAATAAAAATACCACCCGACTTTCGAAAGCAACAGACAAATGCAGCGGAATCTGCAGCTGAATCTGGGAATGTACCGGAGGTTTCTGGAGAAAATCCTGAATCTCCCATTCCTAGTACTTCCACCACAACTCAGGATGCTGGTACAACAACAGATGAGTAAGTGTTAATATCACTGATAATATATTATAAATTATTTTTCATATTACATCCTCCTTTTTTGTTATATAAACATGAATTGAGGAGATTTAGAGTAAAATTTTTGGAATAAATAATTACACTATGCAACCATAAATAAATGTCAATATAAAAGACAAAAAAACATTCTCAATCATAATTAAATGAGCTAATAATTACAAACTGATAATTTTAAGAAATTCACAAGACAATTTCTCAATTTCTAAAAAAGTGAATTTTTTTATTTTCAAGTTATTAATGCTTTACTTTTTTTTTCTCCAAAAACTTTATAATTATAAAAATAGTTTTCAAAATATTGAAAAGTTTTAAATAAAAGAAAGCATATTTAAAATATAATTATTATGGAAAAGCATAAAATATTATTTATACGGAAGAAATTTTTAAAACTGTTATAAGATCATTTAAAGAATAATTTTTCAATTATGTATCAGTTTGTTAAAGGCAAAATATTTTCAGGGCTGGAGTAACCGACAACCTTGATCCAGACTTCGAGGATTCTGATGATCAGTTTAGTGCCAAGGAACCTGTTTGTAATAAAAATTTGACGGCAGACAAATGCTTCATTTGCGAAAAATCACGTAAACGACATCATGGCCCTGACCTTCCATTGGCAGTAAATAGATATAAAACTATTGAATTATTAAAAAGTGCAGCGACTGAACATGCTGATATAGAGATGTTGGAAAAAATCAGTTCTTTCTCTGACAGTTCCCAAATTCCTTACCACAAATTTTGTAAAGATCAGTACTTACGAGATACTTCTAAAGGAGATGCAAGTGATTTTGTAAAAAAACGGAAGGCATCCAACACAGCTTATATCATCCAATGCGAAATGTTGGAGAAATACGTAGTCAACAATAATGAATGCCTGTTTTTCGATCATGTTAAGAAAGAGTACCTGAAATTACTCGTTGAACAATGCAAACTATTATCTGACACTATCACCGTGACTTCATTTTCAGATCGTCACTTAGAAAAAAAGTTAATGGAGACTTTTGAAAAAAAGATCAAGATTATTTATGCTGAAAAGAAAAAGTTTCTTGCTCCATTTTCCCTCCATATTGTTACGTACACCGATTTGTTCAAGACCATGGCAATAAAAGAATCGATTCGTGCAGTAGCAGTACAACTCAGAGAAGAAATTCTTAATTCTACTACGACAAAATTGCCAGAGAATTGTACTGCTGAAGATTTGATAAAATGCGAGTGTGATTATGTGCCAGAGCTTTTAACATGCTTCTTGGAAACGTTTGTTTTGGGTGATGTTTCCCATTTGTCACGAAAAGGTCGAGAAAAAAAAAAGACAATAATGATCTAACAATTTTCTCTCTCGGACAAGATATGGTACATGCTGCTTCCAGCCACAGAATCAAAACTTCCAAGCATATAACTCTGGGACTGGCAGTCAAGAGTTTATGCAATAGTAAAAAAATCGTGAATTTACTGTACAAATATGGACACTGCTGCTCTTATACTACTTTGGAAGAACTATAAGAGACTGAATTAACTTTTTCTACGGCAAACAGTACTTACGTATGTCCTGAAGATATTTTACGTCGTCCGAATTTAAACACTGCAGTAGCTTTTGATAACTTCGATCGGTTTGTAGAAACATTAAATGGTAAAGATACTCTTCACGACACTGTGGGAATAATTTTTCAAGACATTATTCGAGATAACGATACAACCTCTGTAGAATCTTCAACTACCAATGAAATTAGTAATTCAGCTCTTAATCAGACTATACATAATACTAATTCAGAAACTTCACTCACGACCCGGACAAACCGTGAACGCCGATCCTTTGATGAAATAACTTTTGACATGCGGCCTTTCACTAAAAAATTAAAAATAGCAACTTGGAATCAGCTTGATATCTCCGCTCTAAATAAAGCTCCACAAAAGTTGATGATGTCAAAACAATTAGACGTTGTGTGGATGTTATCGCATATGCATAAAATATCTAATGTTCCTATGTGGGTGGGATACCACAGTCAAATATTTACTGATAATTCACCCATTCAAAAAGTATCTTATCTAACGCCAATTAACGACTCTCCCACTAATCACTTTACCGTGTTACAAACTCTAGAATTGAGCCAACAAATTGCTAGCGAATGTCAAGCTCCATACATTCAGGTAACGTATGATCTAGCAATAGCTCGAACTAGTTACTGTATCCAAACTCAAGAATCTTCAAAATACGACAATATTTTTATTCACATGGGGGCCTTTCACATTGAAATGGCTTTCTTTAAAGCCATTGGCACTTTTATTGAAGATTGCGGATTAACACACATCATGACCGAAAGTGACCTGATAGCTGATGGTTCAGTGCCTGGTTTCATCGCTGGAAAAAATTACAATCGATGCAAACGATTACATTCGCTGATGTCATTAACTTTGCAGCAACTTCATTTTGAAACTTTCTTAGAAAATAAAAATTTGACAGTTCAAGAATCAGTCGTAGAATATCTCACAGCGTTCATGCACCATCAAGATATCTCTCCACAAGTACAGCACACTGACACACTACATCTTATGCAGTTGTATGACCAATATACATCGGATACTTTAGAAGGCAAGCATGGTAAAACGGCACAATTTTACGCGATGTATATTGATTTGATAAATCTTTATCATTTATTCATTAGAATTATTCGTGTAGGAGGCTTAGATTTATATTTATATGCACTTGGGAAAATTGTGAATTTATTCTTTCATTATAATCAGCAAAACTACAGTCGGTGGCTAGTTTACTATATTAATCAACTGCAACATGTAGAAAATACACATCCCGGTCTCCGAGCCGAAATAGCTAAAGGCTCGTTTGGTATTCGAAGGACAACTAAACCTTTCTCGCGGATCCCAGTAGACTTAACGTTGGAGCAGACGATTAATGGTGAAGCATGTAACGTGGCCAGACCACGACCCACATAAACATTAGGATCATATGGTCAATAAATCAATAAATCAGGCCTTCCGTCAATGGCGCGCGCCATCTGCCATCAGCGCGGTCAACTATAGAAGACGCCATCTACCACGGCGCAGTAAACTATCGCCTATCGCCATTTTGTCTAATATTTTTCTCGCTAACAAAGTTGTCTTTCGATTTGATGAGGTAGCAGCAAATATCGATGTTTAATCAGAGCAAGTCTCTCTGGGGATATCTGAGTGTGATTCTAGTGGTGTTGTTTCGGCCTCCCCACCTGTTTGATCACTTTGGTATTCCTATTGCATTTTTATATACACAGATCCGCTTTAGAAGTATTGGTGAATCTAGCGTGGTTGCTTCGGTCTCCTCGCCTGTTAGATCCATGCTTCTTATAAGCACAGCTGTTGAATTCAATTATCAGTCGAGTCATTTCGAGATAAACAAACTTTATTCAAATTCAAAATTAAATTAACGTAGTAAGTAAATTCACTCAATATTCTTAATCGAGCCAAGTAAATTCATTCAATCGAGCCAACAACTCTTTAAAAGACCTAGCAGCCTAGGCAAAATCACATCGAACACGTATACACACGTCATTAGCATTAAGGCAATTAGGGATAGTAACACATACTCAGATAAAACGAACCTTTTATCTTAAAATCGAGCCAAAAACTCTTTAAAAGACCTAGCTGTCTAGGCACCTATATTTCAAGTTATTATTTTAATATCATATACGCTTCAACCATTTTTATGTTAGAGTTAAGAAATATCTATATCAAATAATCACCTTCCATAAACATAATAAAACGTTATTTATGATTATTATAAATGTCTGAAATTAATCATTCAACTACCATCCCAATTAGAAAATATAAGTAGGCCCGTGGAGAAAGTCCAAGCACCCTGAGATAAAGAGACTGCATCGGTCTTCTGCCGATATAAGTAAAGAGTTACATTAGATTTAACACAAAATGGCGCCCAACGTGAGGGCAGTTTCTACTTAATAATAATAAATAAATAATAAGAATAAATAAATAAATAAAAAAAAAACATATATAATTGGGGATGGTTCTCACAAGAAGTGCGAAAAAACCAGACGTCAAAATGACGCATCAAAACGGGATGGTAGTCGACGATTTAATTCAAACATCAGATGAGGTTGTCGAGGATTTAGATAGGGGTACTCCGGGCCCAAGTAATGTAAAAACTCAAGAAAAACAAAATCATATAAGTCTTATAAATAGTCTACAAGAAATAATCACAGACTTTCAAGTAGAAATGAAACAAGAATTCAAAAAATCTCATGATACAATAGATAAATATAGAACAGAGCTTTCAACAAACATAGAGGAAGCTAAAAACGAGTTACGGTCTGAAAACGCTGCTCAAATTGAAAGATTAGACCAAAGAATTCAACTCATTGACAAACAAAGTACAAGTAGACAGGCACAGCCGCAAGCATTAGACTTCAATAGAATAGAAACAGAAATTATCCAAATTCGTAACGCTACAGATAGACAGCTGCCTATACTAACAAGGTTAGCTAAGGAAAACCCTCCTACGTTCTCAAACAACAACGAAATTTTCCCATTGGAATTTTTAGATGAATTAGAAAATTGGTTTCAAAAATGGAACATAAATATCAATGAACAAATTATAGAATTAAAAACAAACAATAGCATATTTCAAGGCAGCGCTAAGTCTTGGTTCGGAGCCACAAAAGCTAATTTAAACACATATCAGGAATTCAAAAATGAATTCATACGAGCGTACTGGAGCGAACCGACGCGATTGCGGAAGCGGAGCGAATGGGCGAATAGACGATATGACTTTAGAAGCGGCATGTCAATGACTGAGTACTTTTACGATCAATTGCACCGAGCAACACGCATCGACGAAAAAATGTCGAAATTTGAAATAGCGTATCACACTATAAGACAGTATCCACAAGATTTTGTATACTCATTGATCGGAGCAGTCGATTGCAACGACATAAATTCTATAACTGAAAGGTTAAGCATTATGGAAAACCCGATGTTACTTGACCAACCTGAATCGCGTTATTCTGAATATAATCAACAAAATAATTATAATCAACAACCCTTCTATAATCAAAGTTATCCGAATAGTCAGCGAGCAGCACAGAATATGTACAATCGTCAATCTGCGTATAGTCAGCCTTCAGCACACTACAACCAACAACCTGCGTATAGTCAGCCTTCAGCATACAACCAACAACCTGCGTATAGTCAGCCTTCAGCATATAACCAGCATTCCGCGTACAGTCAGCCTTCAGCGTATAACCAACCACCTAGGTCCCATAATGACAGGACAAACTACAATAACGATAGGAACTATAGCAACGACAAGCGACCAGTAAATTCAAATCAGAGGTTAGCTCCACTAACGCAAAACCCTATGCATAAAGAAGCGGGGCCGTCTTCACCTCGAGAAGAACACTCGAAGAATTACGTAGAACAACCTTTAAACTAACCACGAACTTAGGCAGAGGTCGATGCCCGGGTTCGGTTAAAATTAACAGCATGTCAAAAGACCTAATTAAAAAAATAGAAAATAGTCCGACAGAACAGAATGCAAGTCCTATCGATTGTCAAATAGATTGTCCTAGATTAAAAATTAAAATTAACGAATCAATTACGTCAACATCACTAGACGCGGGAAGTCAAATCATAGGTATCTCCGAATCATTTCACCAAAAAATAATAGAAAAGCAAAGTGTACCAACCTTGCCAGTAAAAAACATTAAGGTACGCGAACCCTTCATACATAAATCGCCGACGATAAAAGGGCGAGTCCCTATTCAAATCGATATAGGATCGCACCAGATCGAGACACCTAGTTACGTATTACCTCTAGCGTTAGAAGATAAGATTTCAGATATTGATTTGAACCATAAAAACCGCATTGGCATAGATTTAGAGACGAAAACAACTAGGATTAAAGATACCACGTTATACAAACCAACGGTTAAAATCAAAAAATATAATAAAGGGACCGAGAGTCAAAATTCACAACCGGTCACAATCGACGAACAGACTGAGACCGCTATCGGGGGATTAGTCCGAATAATAGAAAACCAATCACCGGATCCTTCGAAAACTTATTTTATGAACACGATGACATGGGGTGTAGGTCAGGACCATAATTTTAGATTGAAAGAAAAAAGGGACATGTGTAGTTGGTGAGTCTCGACAACCCATCAAAGATTATCGGTGTATATCACCGCACTAGTTTAAGGAGGTATAGGAAGCCTTCAGAATAAATAATTTTAATTATAAAATAACCTTAGTTTAATTAATAAGAATACACATACAAAGAACAGAAAAACAATAAATATATATATATAAGTACTAGGGGGGCTACGCCCCCCAGCGCGCTTCGCGCGCCAACCCCCCCTATTTCAATTTGTATCATTTGTCGAAGTCAAAGTGATGGCATGTTTTTCCGTTGTTCGGTTCGGTAATTAAAGATAAATTGATATCACAAACCTTGTCCTACTGGTTCCATTATCCAATTTACCTAAACGTTAATAAATTTATAAAATCGCAAAACTTAATTAACTATAGTTATTTCCAAAAATTCATCGAATATCGATCACATGTGTCGAAATTAAATGTAGAAACAAAAAATGTAAACCGTAACTATATTCATTTGAAAAATCAATTGTTCTTGTTTTGTTGGGATAAATTTTTGTGACTGATACATTTATTTATTTTATCCTGTTTATTCAATTTAAATTCAATTTAAATTCCTGCAAAATGCCTCGTCGTGCAAACTCATCTAGAAGCCACTCACTCGAACGACCTAAATCAAAAAAATTTAAGACTGACGACAATATTCCTTCGCTTTCGACTACGGAATATATTCAAAACATTGAGATCGGAGATAAATTTGCGTAAGCAATAATTTTACTAATATTATTATTATTTTAACGTAAAGTCTCATATATTTCTCCTTTTTCTATGTAGAGCTATTGTTGGATACGTCGACTCTATTCAGTGTAGTAAAATTAAACGCAAAGCGTCACTAAATAAGGCAGAAAAACCAGAATTGGACTTATTTAAATTCGTCCTGAATAATAATGACGGCCAAAGAGTCTCTTGTTACAAATGGGGCGATCAGGCCCCTCAATTATCAAACGAAATTAAACATAACCAGGTAAATCGTATTTACATCTTTCTTCTGCATCACATCATTTTTGGTGGACATTTTTTTCTTGTTAACTCTGTACCCTTCGTTTTTAGATTTACCTTCTTCAAAACACAACCGCTACTCCCGCTTCGTTGTACAACCTTGGCAACGTTAACTTTGAACTACAATTAAAATCTTTTTCGAAAATAAGTTGTTTCGGAGTATTCCACGTACTCCAAAACTTCGATAAAATTAATTTCTCTGACTTTCCTGACATTCCTCACAAAACTGGAATTATAAGTAACGTTATTTTCGATCGACCATTTTCCGAAAACTTGTCCAATAACTTGTTTAATAACCTTAACCTGCAGAAATTAGAGGATATGTCAAAGACGAATTTATTCAGCCTTCCAAAATTCGAACCGACGAATACATTGGCACAGTCACTGACGGCCAATTCAAAATTGAAATTGTCTTATCTAATGTTTTCAATCTAAGTCCAATCTCTGCTGGCCAACGAATAGAAATTGTAGGCGATGTTCAACAAAACGGTGAATAATCTTTAATCTAAGTTTTTAACTCAATGAGGAAATACAAAATATTCTCAATATCGAAAAAAAATGAAATCATTATTATTGATTAAATGTTCTTTTTATGCTTTTAATACGTCTTTCTAGACCACCACTTCTTCCTACATGTGCCGACTTTCGAAAACATCAAAATCCTGGATGACCCCCCTATGCCTCTTGCAAAATTATTATGCGTTTCCAGAATGTTAGGAATATAACGTGATAATTTTTTACGTGTTAATCATCTTTTATTTTTGATCTTTTGTATTTATATTATGTAATCATATGTATATGTGTTAAAAATATATAGTGGATTAGGCTTTCAGAGGAAACCACTTTAAAAAAAACGCGCCGAGTTATCTACTGCAAAGTGGTGTGGAAACGATAACTGTCGCATAATGGTTATTATCCTCACTTACATACATCTCTTATTATTTTCAGACCTTTCCCTACTTACTGCTACCCTACCCTTAGTGATTACGTCATCTAAAGACAGGCCCTCAACTTTCATGGATAAAAGTATCATCCACCCCTAGGTGGTGTGAAAAGATATAAATACAGAGATCGATTCGATACGAATACGAATACAGACATAGGTTTCCAAATCTTATCTAAATGATGTATAGTGTTTGAAATTAATAAAATATTAATCGGTATGACATACATTTTTCAAGTGGAATGGTTTCTTTATGTTGATATCAGAAATTGATTAATTCAAAATATTCGTATGAGTGGGAAACATATTTTCATTGATAAAATTCAGATATGGTCATGAATCTTTGTTAGGTGATCTATTAATTGTTAGATTTTATCTATGTTATTGTATTAAATAATTTGTTAGCCTCCAGCGCATATCATCGTTCTCTAATAAATAAACGTGAGTTTAAAATAGTCAAGAGTTCAATATTGCGACAGTAGTTTTTAAATTTCCCATATGGTGATATGGAGAGCCGTCTTGAATTGCATTAAATGTAGTTTCCTATTGATTACCTATGGTGTATATCGAGAGCCGTCTTGAATCGCAATCTGACATTTTGTCAAATGCCAAAGAACTCGTAAGCTTTTCGAGGTAATAACCGTGAAACGATTTAATGAATGCGATGTAATCATGTATAGGTGTTACGGAATACTGATGACATGCGATTACATGCATGTCGCCATCTGTCGGTAACCTGATAGATTCGCATGACAGTTATATATCGGCCGATCATCGATATCAGTGAGGCCGATCAAGTAAAGGATTACTTTTTTAAGCGCTATGATCGCTCTCACTTCTCGTTCCAAGCGCTCACTTTTTGTTTCGCGTAACCATGTAATAAATAAATAACATTTGTTTCATTCAATCCTGAGACTGAACGGGGCCTGGTTCCGTAAGTATTGATAATTATCAATTAAATTTAATATCAATATGTCCGAAATTAATTCACTGCATTAATTATTTCTCAGTTACAAAATCCAAGATGGAGAATCTTATTGAAAATGGTATGTTATATAATCTTCAACAATTATTACGATTATTATTTTTCTTCACGCATTCACATATTTTTATAAATAATCATATGAATTATATCTTCATTTGAAAACGAAGAAGTGCAACAACCGGGGCCAGAACTCCAGCAGCTGGGGCCACGGCAGCAGCAAGACCCACAGCAGCAACAACAGCAGCAAGACCCACAGCAGCAACAGCAGCAGCAAGACCCACAGCAGCAACAGCAGCAGCAAGACCCACAGCAGCAACAGCAGCAGCAAGACCCACAACAACAACAACAGCAGCAGCAAGACCCACAACAACAACAACAACAGCAGCAGCAGCTGCAACAGCAGCAGCAGCCTGCAGATGGTATGGATTCCAACGTTGCATATCTTCATCGATACAAATTAAATTAGCTTCAAGTCGTATTTGTTTGATTTATAATCTTACTTATCATAATTTTTGTTCCAAGGACCTCGAAGACATCAGCGGGCCGGCCAATGGAGGTGGCAAAGACGGACCCATTACCGCCAGGCCAATCTTGTGGCGATGCTGTACGCCCTGGCCAACCCATACTCCGGCCGGGGCCGTGGCCGGGGTATGGGAAATTCCCAGGGCCAATAATTGCCTTTTTATTGTGTTATTTTCGTTATTGTCTTTATTTTAGTTTAAGTTATCGTTCTGTCATATTCAATAAAACATTCAATAAACCATTACCAATAAAGTTATGTTTTATACACCGCATTATTTATTTATCGTTTTTTATTACATACTTTTCCTTATTGCTTCCATCATCCAAATCATTTAAATTCCCAATAAATACTAATTTTTTTGAAATTTGCTCACGTTGAAAGTTGAGGGCCTGTCTTTAGATGACGTAATCACTAAGGGTAGGGTAGCAGTAAGTAGGGAAAGGTCTGAAAATAATAAGAGATGTATGTAAGTGAGGATAACCATTATGCGACAGTCATCGTTTCCACACCACTTTGCAGTAGATAACTCGGCGCGTTTTTTTTAAAGTGATTTCCTCAAAAAGCCTAATCCACTATGCCGCGAAGTTAGAAGGAAGCCGAACGCACTATAGCTCGACCACACCGAGTTGCACTCTTACGCAATAGGAGGAAGAAGTAAAAGTAAGAGCCGGCAGTCGCTGGCAGCAAGTAGTAGCTCACGTACACGTACAAGTACAAATGACACGAATGATGAAAAAATGTAAACGATGATGAAAAAAAATGAAACATTTATAATTGCACGTAGTTCCTTTACATATTAGTCTACGCACAGTAGCTATACATCATTGCGCACAGCGGCAATGTTTCGTTATTTTCTACGAATGAAAAATAAATGTACTAATGTAGGTCTATTTATTTATATTTATAATATATAACATGAATCGATGTTTTTGTTACCGTCTCCAATATAGATATTACTTGAAAATTTCGTCCCATACGATATTTTCAATTTGATTTGGGTTATTAGAGTCTAAATTATTTTGAATGAATAATTTTTTTGGATTTCTACATCGCGATAAAGCCACATATAGCTGTCCATGTGAGAATAGTGGTTTGTCAAAATATAATCCAACCTTTTCAAAACTTTGTCCTTGAGATTTATTAATTGTTATTGCAAACGCTAAAATAACAGGAAATTGTCTTCGATATAGAACGAACGGCAATGGCGAAAATTCTCCTGTATCCAGCAATATTTTTGGAACAAAAGCGGTGTTTCCAATGTTGCTCCCAGTTATTATTTCTACTTCTAAATTAAATTTGAATAAGTTAATAATTTTTAATCTTGTACCATTACATAGTCCGTCATTTATACTTAGATTTCTAATAAGCATAATGATAGCACCAACTTTTAAAACTAATCTGTGTACTGGAAGTCCTGGAAATTTTAGGGAATTCAAATATTCAATCGGATAATTTAATTCAATGTCATTGTCCGTTTGATCCACTCCTTTATGTTTTGCATAATCGATGCTGTAATAAATTTGTTCTGGATTATTAACTTTTTTAAATATTTTGTCATTTAGCTTATATATTTCGTCGTTATGGCTTGATAAAATCGCTCGATCTGATAAGTCATCAGTTGGCTGGATAACGTCGCCATAAATTTTTGTACAAACATCGTCAGTTATCCAATTTTCTGGTATTCTGAAATAATTAATTTTCCCTCTTCCTATATTTAATAAAAATGATGAAAACTCTTCATCGCATGTACGCATATTTTGGGTTAATTCCAATTTCTTAAAATTTTTCCATAACATTGAAAATTTTATAGTTTCATTAATGATGTGTGATCTGGTACCGTTTTTTACGACTGGTAAAATTTGTCTGAAATCTCCTCCTAATATAAATAATTTGCCTGCGAATGGAACATCATCTATTTTGCAACAATCTCGAAGTGTTCTATCTACAATTTCTAATGCCTTTTTGGGAATCATTGAAGCTTCATCCCAAATTATTACGTCACATTGTTGTAATTTTGTTTTATCTGACATTAATTTCAAAAACGAAGTTTCCAGATTTGATAAATCCAAAGGTAGCCTGAAGGTTCTATGACTTGTCATACCACCAGGTAATAGAATTGATGCGATTCCGGTCCATGCCATTGCAATTACATTTTTCCCTTCTCCCAAAAAGTAATGAATTAAAGTTTTATAAAGGAATGTTTTTCCAGTACCTCCCGGACCATCAATGAATATAATTCGTTGATTATTTTCGTTTATTATACAGGGTGTCTCAAAATTCGCGGACCATCTGCATACCAGCGGATTCCTTGCGAAAAATGGAGACGGAAGTTACCTATGCAAGAAAATCCGCGGGGACTTAGTTTTCCCGTAAAACGCACTTAATAACGAACCATTCAGCGTCCGTCTTTAGAAAAGACTGTCTAAATCCGCACTGCCGTCCGCCCCACTACGGAGAATAAGACAATAATGTGTGGTGTTCCCCGCTCCGCCCGCCGCGCTTGAAGCCGCCGTGAGCGATTGACATTAGACAGTCGGTTCATGCAATGAAAATTCCAGAGTACGGATTCTTGTGGATTTTAGACAGTCTTTCCTATCGACGAACGCTAATTGGATCGTTATTAAGTGCGTTTTACGGGAAAACTAAGTCCCCGCGGATTTTCTTGCATAGGTAACTTTCGTCTCCATTTTTCGCAAGGAATCCGCTGGTATACAGATGGTCCGCGAATTTTGAGACACCCTGTATATTGGAAGATGGAATATTGATTTTCATTAAGTTGATTTATCAATTTTTTGTACATGCTTTTATTTATTTCAATTGTTTTTTGTTTTTCATCTACACTTTCCGAAATTTCTATTAAGTTTTCGGGTAACCCGAAGTCAGAGCATTTCATGTTTTCTAAATTCAAAATTCTGTTGATTTCCTGCAATGCGCGAAATTCATTATTATTCTTAAAGCCTTCGCAAAAATATTTTTTGAATTTATCCCAAATTTGGTAAGCAACAGACGAATATTCAGCGATAATGAACCAGGCGAAGAATTGACGCAATTGCTTAGGCATCATGATGCTACATGCTTCCTCAAATATATTAAAAATTTGTGTATCACATTCTACTAATCCCATCGCAATCGCCGTTTCTTTAAATGTTTTATATTTTATGTTTTCAAATATTTTTAAATCATCAAAACATGTGGCCCCTTTTATACGGTTGAGTAATAATTTCAAATGAAAACGTTCAATATCTTTTGGACTTACATTAACAACGCGACCAATTGCCTTCGAAAAGGTTCGACGCTTAACCCAAATTCTTTTCGAAGAATCAAATAAATAATTTCGCGGTATATTACAATAAATAAAATTCCGAGCATTTTCATCTTGTTTATTTAATTTAAACCATGCTGTTAGGGTTGTCATATTGTTCCTTAAAGCTTCTTTTTCCTCGTTTTCTTCAAAAATTATTTGTTGTTGATTTTCAGTGTGAACAGCTAAGCGAACAATAGTGTGCGATCTTCCTGAAATAGGTAGTTCTTCGATACGCCAGGCTGCCTCCATAGGACTTAAATATCGGCTATCAACGTATTCCGAAATTTCGTCGCAATTTTCGATATTTTTTTTTTTCAACCCGATTAATGCTCGATCATGACCTTTGTGTAAATATTTATATATATACTTGGTACTCATAATAGATGCACAATATTCCACGTTGATATGACAGTTGTATTTGTTGAGTAAATCTGGATTATAAGGAACCACCATAGAATTGTCTACTTTTACAAATTTTCCATCAATTTTTCTATTATATACGTGACCTTCCTTTTGATTGTTCCTACGTTGATATACCGGGAACCCGTTCTTTTCAAACTGTGTTGATTCACAAAATGTCTTCGGGAATTTTTTTGAGCAATTATTTGTATCTTTGTTTAAACATGGAGAATATTCAGTATGAGGACCGTGTAACATATGTTTCATAACTAATTCTTGCAATTTGGGATTATTGGAAGGTATTTCTGCACTAATATATTTATTAATAGCTTCTGGAGTTGTTAATTTGTTTTTATAATTTAATACAAAAAGCATGTGTACATGAGGTACCTCTTTTTGAAATTCTACTGTATAAACATATGCTAAAATGTTACCAAAAATTTTCCCACTGATTATGTCAGACAAAAGAGCTCGAAATTTAGCGTAGAATAGTCGTACGGTTATATTTGGAATATCATTACATTTTGTTCCCGATGGAAAGTCAATCAAAATTCTTTTTAATTCTGGCCAATTTGGATTGCAGGTCATCGTAATGAACAAATCTGGTCGACCTATCGTCCTAACAATAGCCATCGCATCCTGATAATTTTGTTGCATATTTCTTGGACTACCTAAATATGTTGATGGCAATACAAAAATATTTCCTAAACGTTCTGGATTTTTAAAATTTTGTGAGTCGTTTAAGGCACTACGTGCAACGTGATCAAATAATCCCTGATAACATTCAATTCGAAGTTGTTTTTGATTGTATCTCAAAAAGTTTAATCTATTATTTTCTATAATTATATAAGCTTGAATCACGTATTGCTGAGTTAATCGACCACAAAATAAAATGGGATTGAAATTTGCCATTTTTCTGTAGGCTAAACGATTTGAATAATATTGTAAAGCTGTAAGTCGTTTGCTACTATATTGATTTTGTTTAAACGATGGACTCCAACCTAAATCTCCATATGAGTCAGTCCACGTCAAGCGGGACACCTTTTTGACCTCATGGTCTTGAAAATCGTCGTCATTTTTTTTACATATTCTCTGGGTAAAATGAATGGATGAAACATTTTTTTTTTTTTTTTTAACTCGAAGGGCTTAGAAGATACAAGGGGTTGAATTTTCGAAAAAAACACCAAAAATCGGAATCGCGCTCTTCTTTAAATGTTAATATCTCCGGTTCCCTTTGTCGTACAGACCTCGTAAAAAACTCATTTTAAAGCTCTTGAATTGCACTTTCATGTTATGAATTTTTGATTCATGTAATAAACAATTTTCTATTTGTTATTAACAATTATACTTTTCAAACGCGATTTTCGAGGTGACTACCACCTTTGAAAATTCTGAAAAAAATACGAGCGTGTTCCTTGACTCATTCTCTACAAAATCTGTAAGTTTTAAAATGGAACTCCGATGGAAACTATATTTAAAAAGCGATCGATTCATGCGGGACGTCGCGCACGGCCGGGTACGCGAGTGCGCCGAGACCGAGGCTTGTTCGCTTTGCATGCAAGAAATACAGGGGGGGCTGTTATACGTTCAAATTCATCAGTCCATTAATTCACGAAATTATTAACTATTTATTTCATTTCATACTGAATATTCGAATTAAAACAACAAAAATACAAATATAGAAATAAAACGCTTAACTAAAATCTTAAAACATATCACAAATTCGGAACTGAAGCTCCTAGTCATCGAAAATAAGTGGTAAATATAATGTACTTTTTGAGTCCATCAAATAGAATACATCACAGTGTTATTTAATCAATTACGTACTAAATTTACAAACTGAAAAATATTTAATCTAAACTCTGATACTATATACATTCAAATAAAATCTTAAAGTAAACGGCGAGTTTAAATTTATATATTAATGGTTCAATTACTTGGAAACCATAATGCTTCTACTGACTTCTGTGCATACAAATATCTTTTAGCGAAAATTTTTTTTTTTCGAAATAGGCTTCATGCAATGGAATGTCAATGTTCCACGGACTAACTTCGCTTTTTCAAATCGAGATTGTAATGCAACAGCTTCTTTTTTGTACTCATCATTTGTGAAAAAATCGACGAAGATATTTTTAATATTCTGATTATTCTTAGCCCAGGAAAAAAATTTTTGGGGACTATTTATTGCATTACGCGGAATTAGTTTCTCACCTGAGTTCGATTCCAAGTATGTAACGACGCGCGAACAGGGTCTTGCCGCCCCAACGCTCGTGTACCCGGCCGTGCGCGACGTCCCGCATAAATCAACCGCTTTGAAAATATAGTTTCCATTGGAGTTCCATTTTTAAACTGACAGATTTCGTAGAGAATGAATCAAGGAACACGCTCGTATTTTTTTCAGAATTTTCGAAGGTGGTAGTCATCTCGAAAATCGCGTTTGAAAAGTATAATTGTTAATAACAAATAGAAAATTATTTATTACATGAATTAAAAATTCATAACATGAAAGTGCAATTCAAGAGCTTCAAAATGAGTTTTTGATGATGTCTGTACGACAAAGGAAACCGGAGATATTAACGTTTAAAGAAGAGCGCGATCCCGAATTTTGGTGTTTTTTTCGGAAATTCAACCCCTTGCAGCTGCTAAACCCTTGGAGTAAAAAAAAAAAAAAAAAATGTTTCATCTGTTTATTTCACCCAGAGAATGTGTAAAAAAAATTAAAAAAGAATCCGAAACATCGACGAATATTTTTGGCCAAATCCGTCCCGCTTGACGTGGATTGACTCATATGGAAACATTATAGGAAAAATCATTGTGGAAATTGAATTGGGGAGCCGGCCGGGTCTCGGCCTGGAAACCCGGCTTATAAGCGGGTGCCGGTCGGGCGTTCTGGTCGGCACCCGCCCAGAACCGTCACGCTCGTCTGTTCGGTACCCGATCAGGAGGCCTGGCTGGGCCATAGTCGGGCTGCCCGACCATGACCTGACGAGTATTTATTAACGTGATAGAATTGTTATAGGTAGTTTTTTTCACCTTATGCAAAAAGAAATCAAACATTGACAAAGCTGAATATAAGTTTATTTAGTTATTTTTTATCACAGAATGTAGGAACACAAATAAGTATAGTAAAAATGTAAGTAGTAATAATTATTAATAATAATATCATATAATCACAGATTATTTTTTGTTCTCGGTAGAATTAATATCCAAGTTTATTTTAACAATCTTCCTGTATTTCGGATATTATTTAGTATTATTTAATTGTATGCACCAAAAGACATTACTTTATCAATATATTTCCTGAATAGTTTCCACACTTAAGCAAAAATAATAATCTTACAATATACACAGAGACAATTACACGAGCAGATGCAAAGCAGATACAACTTTAAGGTTATGTATCATAATAGGGGGTGGTAAGGTGGGGGTAACGGCACATACACATGTACACACCTACGAGAGAATTTCGCACGCTAAATTCTCGAGCATAAAAAATTATTTCGAGAATCTGAAGTGTGCAAAATGTTCCTTGAGCAAAATTGTTTTGGGTGGAATAGTGGAGGTTAGCCACAAATGAGCCTGGAGCTGTAATAAAATGTTATTAAAATTTGGTCATAACAGCTGACACACGGATATACACAACATGGCTGCCGCGTCAGACGCCTAGAATCATATTTTGGCGATAAAATTTTGACCGGCTAGCACATGTCCAGACCCCGGCTTGGCTCTCGAATAAAAAAATGGCGCAACTAGCTCCCGGTCAGCGCCCGACTGCGTACTTTCATAAGATATTTGCTCAACTAGCTTCCAGTCAGCGCCCAACTGCCTACTTTTGTCAGATATTCGCCCAACTAGCTCCCGGTCAGCTCCCAGCTGCGTACTTTTATAAGATACTCGCTCAACTATGCGCAACTAGCTCCCGGCCAGCGCCCGGCTAGGAACTTGGACGAAATAATTGCCCGACCAGCGCCCGGCCAGCAACCTTTTTTAAACAGGGCCAACTCGGTCAATTTCCACACGGGTTGGGTCGACATGAAAAGATAATTTACTCATACATGTAAAATCATTACCTCCTTTTAAAACATATTTTGGATAAACACATAAATCAAAATCAGTCGGAATTTCACCGTTTTTCGAAACAATTAAAGCCGCACATTCTGCAGTTGTAGGTGAATTATAACGTCTTTCATCCAAATTAACAATGTTTCGTACGAAATATAGGTAATATTCTGGGACTAATTTGTTTTTTGTTAATTCAAATAAATTTTTATATTTTTTTGCATATGGATTTACCGTGTTTAGTATTTTTGATATCGTTGTTATGTGTTGTATTACCAAATTTTTATTCTCCTTTAGTCTTTCTTCGGTTGCTTTATAATCGTCGTAAATATAAATTTGTCCACAGTGAGGGTTATCGCCTCTTTTTGTATAAATACTATTCGGGGTGATATGACAAACTTGACCTTGAATTTTTAAGTTATATACTCCTCTTTTTGATTCATTCATTACATTTGCGTTGAAAGTGGCAAACGAAAATCGACTATTATAATATCGAATTAATTCTCTGAATTTTTTATCATGTAATATTAAATTTTTCAAATTTTCATCGTATTCGCTCAAAGGTGATAATTTTACTTTTCCGTAATGGCAACAGCTTTTTTTTGAAAATTCAACCGACCAGAAAAACGCCGAACAATGTGGACAAATGTAATTCATTTCTCCGAAATCTAAATAAGCTTCTTTATTAGGAAATAATTTAATAGCTTGTTGTACGTTTCTTCGTTTTAGAATTCTTTCTTCGTTCATGTTTTCTACAATATCCTTTTCCCTTTTTTTTCGTATCCTTTCTTCTTTCATGTTTTTCACCGTATCTTTTTCCCTTTTATTTTGTATTCTTTCTTCGTCCATGTACTGAATATTATCCGTTTTCCTTTTTTTTTTTAAACGGTCTTCATTCATATTTTCCACCCTGTCTTTTTTTCTTTTTTTCTCTAAAGGTTCTGTATTCATATTTTCTGTTCTATCTAAATTTTTTTTACTCATTATCTGCACAATCGTCAGATTTTTAATTTGTCTATTTTCATTTATCAAATCTTTATTTTTGTTATAATACGTACTATTACGAAAACTTTTGTACTCATTCCAGAAATTTGAATTCAAACATTCTATCACATCATAGTGACCTCGATCCATAAAACCAGATAATGAAAGTATTAATTTATGATTACCGTGGGCTAATCCATATTCTCTTGGAATTTCGAAGTTATTGACGTAAACATAAACATGAACGTTATATATACTCACGAACGATTGAATTTCTACTTCACCACCATAAACACTGTTTTTTGACATATATAATTTGTAATGATTTTTGTCTATAATTTTTTCATCGTGAGATGAATCACCTATTATAAAAGCCTCATACAATAACCAATTATTCACGACATCCGCAACGATTCGTAATCTAACCGATCTATGTTTTTTCTCGTCGTTATATAAAAAGTATGCGAATGACCTAAACAAACAGTTACCGTCACCTTTGATAGTTTTTTGAATAACTTTATTCATAGTAATCTGCAAGAAGTTTTTTGATTCTGTTCGAATCCTATTCTCTATTTTATGTAGCGTAGTGTTGACGCTCTGACAAATGTAAAAGAACTCGCTCGCTTCTCCGCTCTGTAGTTCTCGTAGCACGTAGTTCCTTTATATATCAGTCTACTTTATATATTATGGTGCAAAGCATCCATATATTATGGCGCAAAGCATCCATATGTTATAGCGCACAGCAGCTATATATCATTGCGCACAGCAGCAATGTTTCGTTATTTTCTACGAATGAAAAATAATTATATAGATAAAATCACCCAAAGCGGCAACGGGCCAAATTCCACCAAATTGTGTGACCAAATTCCGTCAAATTTGCTCACGGTTCTGCAAGATCCTATTCTCTGTATCCAATATGAATCTTTTGCACCGCCAATTGATTAAAGTCTAGCTATTTTGTCACAAATGACATGCCATCTCATTGACGTCAGAAATTTGTGACTACATTTCATTTGTTCACATTAAACAAATTTACAATAAAATTCGAGATAAAATTTAACTTTCCGAATATCTCATTTTTTTTTAACTATACAGGTGATTCTGCACGCAAGGACGAAGTTCCTAGAAAAGGGACGGTGAAAAAAAAAACATTTTTTTGGCCGTACACGGAAAGAAATGAATGGCGTTTATCACTATGTCGGTATGGCCTGGAGACCAATACTAAAAAACTATCTGAAATATTACCATACAGCATAGTAGATAATGCCATACTTATAGGATTTAATGCAACACAATATTGGAATATTTCAGATAGTTTTTTAGTATGGGTCTCCAGGCCATACCGACATAGTGATAAACGCCATTCATTTCTTTCCGTGTAATAGAATTTTTTTTCTTTTCTCCAACTAAAAAGCGTTTTATTGAAAGTCTACTTATTTTTTTTAATTAGCTTGTTTTTTATCGGCAATTAATCGGAGAAGAGGTTCACATGGCTTCCATGACCTCCCCTCACGTCTGCCGTGCCAGAACCGCAGGGAATTAAGGGTAATAGCACCACATGAAGGGGTTCGCGTGATTCGATCCAAAGGCCCAAAGTGCAAGAGGGAAGGGCATGGGTTCACATGACTCGAAGCAGGAGTCCAAGGCGCGAGAGGGCCAGGGGGGGGTTCACATGACTCGATCCAAGGGTCCAGGGATGGGGGGTGGAAAGCCGAAGAAAGCCGAAGAAAGCCGAAGAAAGCCGAAGAAAGCCGAAGAAAGCCGAAGAAAGCCGAAGAAAGCCGAAGAAAGCCGAAGAAAGCCGAAAAAAGCCGAAGGAAGCCGAAGAAAGCCGAAGAAAGCCGAAGAAAGCCGAAGAAAGCCGAAGAAGGCCGAAGAAAGCCGAAGAAAGCCGAAGAAAGCCGAAGAAGGCCGAGTGGAGCCGACTGACACGGCGGCGGCGGCGGCGAGATATCTTTATAATATAGAGAGAAATACAAATTAACTAAAACTACGTAAACACAACGAAATCGAGAAAAGGGGAAACGCCCCCTCCTCCCTCTTTTTGCCCTCTCTTCCCACCAATTCCCCTTCTTCGAGGAAGACGATGGCAATGAACTGTGACAAGGGCCTCATAACTCTACGAACAATGGACCTTGAAGTAGTCAAAATGGATTGTGAGTCGCAAGCAAATTTTCCGGGCACCCGCCATGTGTGCCAGCAGACTGATAGGGATGAAGTTCTCCGAGAATCGTCGATTGACGATTGGACCGGCCGAATAATTACTCCAAGGCCGTGGATTAAGCAGGAGGGATGTTTCGTGTCCGGCAAGGCCAGCCAACCATCACGGAAGGTACAAATACACAGGGGTACCATGACCGACGGAGAGGTCCACGAGGTCCGTATGGAGTGGAAGCTCGTCGTCTGTGAGCTCCCACCCTCGGTACCTAGGAAAAGGATAAGAATTAGATCCATTGAAAAATACAGCCACGATGATTGGGCAATCGCCGTGCTCGACAAAGATAACATAAAAGATTTCATACCGGGACAAGGCTGGAACGCCAGAACCTTTCAGACCCTCAGGTTGGGGGGATCCAACACCAAATTATTCCGGGAACAGATAAGACCCTCAGAGTCTAAAACGACTCACCTGTCACTCGACGACCCCGAAGTATGGACCACCGCCATCGATTCTCTGCCTGACGATCCAGGGTCCTTCACACCATCCGCCGCCTCCTCCCCTCGTGAGTTACCACCACCCCATACGTTCTCTCCTTCATCCTTCTCCGATTCTCTACAAGCAGAGGCCCCTATCCCGAACAGTGAACCCTTTAACCCCGTCTTCACCACCTTCCGTGGACCCCTAATCTGCTCGATCCCGCTCGACCTTCTAAATCAAGCGTTTCTAAAAAGAAAAACATTCAGTTAAAAGTGGAGACCTCATAAAGTGCCGTGAAGTACAAATACACACATATACATATATATATATATATATAGATACATTACCTTTTTCTATTATACTAGTCAGCATATATGTTTTCCTTTATAGTTTCTTTTGATACTCACATTATTAGTTTTAATCCACGACGAGAAGCATATATTCTCTTTTATTTTGTTTCGTATATATTACACATACACTTAATTTTATCAAGTAAGGATATGTTTTCCTTTAAACTGTTCACTATGTTTGTTCATAACCTTAAACGGACGATCATACGTTCTTTCATAACATGTCACTGTGTCAGTAGGGCACGTTTAGTTGTCTAAGTTCATGTATTTCATTCCTATATTTATATAATTAATAACTTTCTAAGTCTGCCCAGATTGCGGCCAGCAAAGTTCCTCGGAACACATTAACACTTGAAATTGATAAAGGGTTCAGAGTCACTTTACTGTGGGGATGATTGTAACGTGGCCAGACCACGACCCACATAAACATTAGGATCATATGGTCAATAAATCAATAAATCAGGCCTTCCGTCAATGGCGCGCGCCATCTGCCATCAGCGCGGTCAACTATAGAAGACGCCATCTACCACGGCGCAGTAAACTATCGCCTATCGCCATTTTGTCTAATATTTTTCTCGCTAACAAAGTTGTCTTTCGATTTGATGAGGTAGCAGCAAATATCGATGTTTAATCAGAGCAAGTCTCTCTGGGGATATCTGAGTGTGATTCTAGTGGTGTTGTTTCGGCCTCCCCACCTGTTTGATCACTTTGGTATTCCTATTGCATTTTTATATACACAGATCCGCTTTAGAAGTATTGGTGAATCTAGCGTGGTTGCTTCGGTCTCCTCGCCTGTTAGATCCATGCTTCTTATAAGCACAGCTGTTGAATTCAATTATCAGTCGAGTCATTTCGAGATAAACAAACTTTATTCAAATTCAAAATTAAATTAACGTAGTAAGTAAATTCACTCAATATTCTTAATCGAGCCAAGTAAATTCATTCAATCGAGCCAACAACTCTTTAAAAGACCTAGCAGCCTAGGCAAAATCACATCGAACACGTATACACACGTCATTAGCATTAAGGCAATTAGGGATAGTAACACATACTCAGATAAAACGAACCTTTTATCTTAAAATCGAGCCAAAAACTCTTTAAAAGACCTAGCTGTCTAGGCACCTATATTTCAAGTTATTATTTTAATATCATATACGCTTCAACCATTTTTATGTTAGAGTTAAGAAATATCTATATCAAATAATCACCTTCCATAAACATAATAAAACGTTATTTATGATTATTATAAATGTCTGAAATTAATCATTCAACTACCATCCCAATTAGAAAATATAAGTAGGCCCGTGGAGAAAGTCCAAGCACCCTGAGATAAAGAGACTGCATCGGTCTTCTGCCGATATAAGTAAAGAGTTACATTAGATTTAACACAAGCAGCACGTCGGCTTACTGGAATTGTGAATTTCACGAACTCCATCTCTGCTAGACAACGTTGGGCACGGAATCATGGAGCTAGGACGCGAATAATCTCGCATGTTTTAACTCGTGCAGGACTCAACAACCATCACGACATCACCGCAGACTTACATCCAGATAGAATGAAAAAACACCACAAACAAATTGAAGCGTTTAGGAAGAGCATTCAGCAAACTACCAATCCATTTTCATCTTCAATGGATAAGGACCAACTCTACAATATCTCAACTGGACAGGCTACTACTCCAGAAATAGCAAATAGTTTGTTGACTGCTGTGTCATTCGGAGAATTTTTGAGAGATCAGTTTATAACAGAGTGTAATATGAATTCAGAAAGATTTCACAAATCTTCAAAAAAAAATCCGGTACTGACTTCCGCAAGTTTAAAAAAAAAGAAGACAGTGAAAATTGGAGAAAAAGTCCATGAAGTCAAATTACAGCGATATTTATTTGGGCGGTTATTAGCTTTATTATTAGACACGGATTTAAATCTTGAAAAAGTACTTTGCTTCCCGATTACTCTAGTTCCCCTATCACTATGCCATATAGATGGTTCCATGAATAAGACTGTTAAGTCGGTATTAATCCAAGAATTGGAGAAAAAAATCGAAGAAATGGAACAACCTCCACTCCAGGCTGATTTTCTTATTGTAGACGGCTTCTTTTTTTCAAACACTTTCAAGCAAATGCCACGCAATTTTGGAGATTTATCAAAAAAAAATTTGCAATCCCTTGTGAATAATTCAGCAAGTCGTGTGACCATTGTATTTGATCGCTACTACACACCTTCGATTAAAGATTGTGAGCATGCTCTCCGAGATCATACGGATGACAAAGATTTCCACATCTCCGGTCCTCAACAAACAAGAACATCTGACTTTGTGAAAGACTTGAAAAATATCAAATTTAAAGAAGCTCTCGTTAAATTCTTGATCGAGCATTGGGCTGATCAAGAGATGGCTTCGATTATTGGTGACAAAAAAATATATCTCAGTCACGATTTGTGTTATGTATATTCTATTACTGATGATAAAGTAACGCGAAACATCGATCATGAATTGTCGTGTCCTGATCATGAAGAAGCGGATACGAAAATTGTATTTTTCACTTGTCAAATAAAAGAAGATTCTACTGTTATCATCAGAACTTCTGATACGGATATTGTTGTGATTATGTTGGCCAATATGGAGCATCTTCAAGCATCGGTAAAAATCTGGATTGATCTTGGAGTAGGTAATTCACGCCGATTTATTGATATTTCCGCTCTTTCCATCAAGCTTGGTACACTGGTTTCTCAAGCGCTACCAGCTTTACATGCACTGACAGGGTGCGATTATAATCCAGCTTTTTATCGACGAGGCAAAAAAAAGCCTTTCGGCATTTTAATGGGATCAGTAATTTTTCAAAAAGCTTTCGCAAATTTGGGTTGCGAAGCTTTTAACGTTGAAGAATTACTGAACAATATGGAATCTTTTATCTGCCATTTGTATGGTATGAAAAAAATATCTGATGTCAACCGTGCTCGAATAGAAATATTCAACAAAACGTATAAAGTGTCGGATACATCACAGCCCTTCTCATTAGACGTGCGAAACTACGACGCTTGCAATTTGCCACCATGTCGATCGGAGCTACGGCAACATGTATTGCGAACACAATACATTGCGTGCTTATGGAGGAATGCCCACAATCGAACTGTCACAGAGATGTTACCGACAGATTTCGGATGGAAAAATGTGGACGGCAAGTTGGAGATGACTTGGTTTGATGGGAATCAACTACCAAAAGTATATGAAGATATTGTCATAACACCTGACATTTTAGGCGATACTCCAGATTCAGGTGTGTTTTCTTTTTAATACACTACTAATATCATGAAACAAATGCAATATTGTCAAGTATCATAACTATTTCTGATTACAGAACCGCAAGATGTAGAAGATGAAATTCATTCAAGCTCCCAACATCAGAATGATTCATCTGATGATGAAGATTAAAAAAATCCTTGACACTTCCTTTTACCATTAAACTATTTTCTTGATGATGAATGGTGAAAGTTTATATATTGTAACATTGCATGTTACGACAGACTCCTTACCCCTTGGACGACTTTAGCGGAATGACTGGAAAAGAGTAAATGAGTAGAGTGACCCCGAGGTCTGACACCAATTCCGAGAGGCGACCGTGACCGACTAAAAACTATAGGGCATATTATTTATTCTTTTGTTTGTTTTACGACTTTTCTCTGACATGTGGGAGACGAGGCTCATACGAAGGCTTACTACTCCGACCGATACGCAACTTGACGGACTCACGACGCCCCGAAATCGACGGTTGAGGTCCTTTGCAACGAACGCCGCCTAAAAAGCTCCGGAGGATAGTAGTGGCCATGCTACCTCCAACGATGAGACAGAGAGGACACGGGGGAGTGCCGAGGGCACTCTACCACGCGGGATATCGGTGGTGGAAGAGATTCCCGCCACCCCGAAGAGCCTGCAACCCGTGCTCCTCTTTTAACATCTTTTAACATCGTGGCGAACTTCGAATCTCGCGCGTAGCGACGACAGGTCGCCATATTTAAGGATCTTGCGCTCGATATCAAAAATCAATATTCCAGCGCATAATGAGGGCGCTGAGTACCGGCGCCATGCGGTCTAGCCACTCTGCGGTAGACTAGCATCTAGTTCACTCGGGTGAAAAATTTGATAAAGTTAAGAAATTGAGATCTTTGTTTCCTTTTACTGAGTATTACACCTTCGAACCCCGTGGGTTTTCCAGAAGTTGTGACTGGTACGAGTGAGTGTGTGAGCAATGGATTTTGCAGGCGAGCGAGGCCTCTTCGTGAGGTGGCTGGAAAGCGGTAAGCGTTAGCCATTCTCACTCATACTAATTCGAATTCGGCAACGGCCATCTGCCGTCTTGCTACAGTCTAGCCACGAGGCTATTTAGAATTTTGAGAATCGAATTAAGCCGATCTCCGACGGGTAGGCCGTCACCAGTGTCCCACTGTAGCATATGTCGTATTCGAGTCGTTATTTTATGGAAATTATTCGCGTAAATTGTAAATTATCAAGTCCGTGCTGGTCGTACACTAGTGCGACAAAGATAGCACGTCGGTCACTGTCGCTCTCTCTTCCTCCTGCGGGGAGAGACGTAGAGTGGGGTTCAGCAGAACCTCTGTTGTATTTAGATTTCGGGTTTTAAGGCTAGTAATACCGTTTTATTAATCTCCAATCTTTATCGCGCTAGCCGCAGAGTTAGGTTAGGTTAATTTTAAGTAATTTTGTAAATAACAACTCTTTTGAGTGGTCTTTTAACCGGAGGCTTAGCCTCGTGGAGGCGAGCCAATCGTCGGAAAACGTCTGGTGACGTCACAGGATAATTTTGATTACTTGTATGATTTGTTAATTAGTTGTAAATTTTCCCTCGTGGACGTAATTAGTGTTTTAGCTAAGTTATTGTTCCGCGAGGACCTGCTTTGCCGAGTTCTTCCTTTTGCTTTACTTTTCTTATTGTTATTGCTCTCCCACGTGGAAGCCCGTAGTTTATTTTGTAATTGTAAAACTCGGCAAACGCGGCCAGGTCGCCTTCTACACGACCTGTGGCCGTCCAATACCCGTGGGGAAGCACCGCCCGGGCACACGATTTGTTAATCTTATTTTTCATTCCATTTTTTATGCAATAAATTCTATTTTTCTTTGTTGAATTCAAACCACGAGTCGTTAATCAACGCCTAGCTAATCCTTCATTCAATCCCGACCCCTCTTCGCGGTACTGTTGCTAGCCCACGCTTCAGTATAACTTGTTTAGATTTTGTGTAGATTTTTAAAAGTGGCGATTATTCGCCTGGCGCCCAACTTTTGTTAACATCTTAGTTTTTGGCAAATTGTCGGCTGGATTGACCTCGGAGGCTGGCTATCCGGTCCAGATCCGAGGGTCAGGAAAAATCCACGTCACAATATATATATATATAATATATATATATATTTTTATATATTCTTACATTATATTTCCTGTTTATCGTAATTATTCCATTGTATAATGAAAAAAAAAAAAAAAACATTTTTTTTTCAAACTGTCAGAACAACAGAATTTGTCTACATAATTGTCAGATTTTAGGTCAGCACAGCAAGGACATCAAGCTGAAACGTGTACATATAAATCTGATGAGCTTGAGTATTTCAAGGTCACGATTTTTTTTTTACATTATCAAAAATCGGCCGTAAGTTTTGGTCGCGTCCAAATCGTCAGTCTTTTTTATTTAACACTTTGGAGAGTTCACTTAACATTCCTTCTAAATATCTGATAAGCTCGAATAAATTTTTTTTTTTTTTCAATATTTCACCGCGTCATGCGGCCACCCCGATGTTGTAAGCCGGCATATAAGTATTTTTTCGTTATCAGAAGCACGTAGGGCGTATACGAGATTAAGGGGGTATCTACACCTTTGAATTTTCAAAAAATCGTTTTTGTTTTTATATTTTATTTGGAATGCTAGTGACCTAATCTACCTGTAAATAAATCGGCGTCGAAAAATCTCGAGGATTCGAAAAGTTACAGCCTCGACAGTGCCGCGCTGCGACGAATCGTCGCTGCGCGGCGCGCGGACCCACATGCTGGTCTCATAAATATTGTACAAGACCGCGAACACCACTGTCTTACTTTTTTGACGTTTTTATATATTTTGATTATGAATCTGATTTTGTGATTTTCCAATTGTTTGTAATGATCATTTTTACACATATTTAATTTTCAATATTCTTTTGAATTGTGATCATTGACAGAACACATGGCTGCGATCTACATTTTTTCGAGGTTAGGTGTCCACTTGTTTGTAAATCGTCGTGCTTTCATTACGAATTCAAGCCAATAGTGATTTTCATTATTGAACAAACACAGTGTATGTATGTCTGACATGAGACTTCGGAATCGAAAGAAGATGATTCATCAAAAACTACGTTTGGAATCGATGCCAGGAGACTACACGTTTAGATTGCTAAAAAGATGAGTATTTCTATAATGTAATAATTGTGAAAGTTTAATATTATATATTATAAGAAAATAGGTATGATTGATAAAAGATGAAAGAATTTTTGGAATATTGACAGAAATTGTGCTAGCATCTTCTGAATCTCAAAAATATTGAAGATCAAGAATTCTGAAGAATTTTCATGTTTTGAAAAATTTTGATCAGATTTTTCCTAGAGCAATTCATTCTTTTTCTAGCAACCTTAGCAGACACCTACCGGACACTGTTGTTGGACAGAACAGGTCAAAACTCACTACAAACCTCCGCCTGGCACATGGGTCTAGACTCGACTCATAACACATGGATACGAGAGCAGCTGCGGATTCAGCATATTAATCATAAGCTACATCTTAAAACTTGATTTCCTGTAACTACATTTTCTTCTCTGTGAAAATTAGGAAATAAAGGAAAGAAAAAAAAAAAAAAGTTTAAAAGTTGATTTCTGGAGAATGAATATTTTGACCGGTTGTCGTAAAGAATCAGGAGCATCGTTGGACCGATTCTGGAGTTTTTGGTCTTCAAATTTTCAGAATCGAGGCCTCTATCAGATGAACATACAACTTTTTGATATCACCATTTTTAGTTGAGATTTTAGTTGAGAAAATTTGTACACACCGACCCCCGCAGTGAAAGGTCATATATCATATAAACTTTTTTTCTTTTTAGTAGCTAATCTTCACAATTCAATAGGTTCCGACTACGCTTAAATGACTTCCCATTTAGCCTCTTGGGCTCCCCTACTATAGGTCGAGCAGGAAGGGTTCCGACACGGGGAACATTGTATTGCAGCTTCCAAGCTTTGCAATCAAAGTAATGGAGAAGCAAGGTAGGGCATATACCAGGAAGAAATCTTGATAGTATACAGGTGACTGCGCACGCGCCGAATAATTCATTTTCATTGGTCGATAAAGTCGTCACGCAGTGATATTTGAGGCCAGCCTGCCTCAGCATACGACGAAACGCGCGCATGCGTAGTCGCCTGTATACTATCAAGATTTCTTCCCGGTATAGGCTGGAATGCCTGCAAGATACGGTCGTGGGAGAAGGCTGCAAGGTGTTACAGGTGTTACAGCCTGGAGCACCTTGTGCATGAATGTCCGGAGAAGGACAAGATATGTCGGAGGTGTGGCTTGGCAGGCCATACGGCTAGCGACTGTAGGAACGCAGAGTCCTGCAGGAACTGCCGCAGACTGGGGGAGCCAGATGGGCACCCAGTGGAGTCGGGCGCATGCCCGACATATAATAAGGTGCTGGAAAAAAGGAGAAAAAGACACGAGGACAAATAAGTCCGTATTGAATCAAAATGATGAGTATCCAACACCCGGGCTACTTTAGAACCAGAGGAGCCCGGAGAAAACGTAGGAGGGTCGCAGTCTGGCCAACGGCGGTGTAGTTGCTTGCGGCTACTAGCGCGCCAATTCCAGCTGTCCTTCAGGGTCCTTCGGGAAATGTCGCCCCTGCGTATCCGAGATGGAGACACCAGTGCCTCGCAGGTAAGTGCGTAAACTGGAAGTAGCCGTTTTACTTCGGTAACTCGGGTACGAAACACTTCATTCGGTGTATCAACAGAAACTATGAGGGACCGGAGTGTAGCCAGGATGGACATGCCGTAAGGCTTCCTTCCGCTCCGGTCGTGGGTTATGGCGCTCGTAGTGGCAGTGGTTTCAAACATTCCATATGCGGAGGAGAGGTCATTGGTTCTCGAAAACCTTGGTCTCGGCGGGTGAGCTGCGCTTATTTCAGCTCGGGTACCAACACTGCAGATGCTGGTAGAGGTATGGGTAGCCTCGCTTCCGCCAGTAAGGGCACGGGGGGACTCACACCCTCAATCCAAAACTGGTAGCTACCGAACGGGTGGGCGAATGTCGAGGCACAAGCCAAAGTGGTCGCTCGCACTAGTAGGTAGTGCGCTGACCGGGCGTATCCCGGAGTCCCAAGCTGCGGGCAGCCGTGCGGTAGAGCCCATACGGCGGAACAGCACGTTAAACGATCTACACATTGAATTGTCCCTATCTACTCCCTCTCTTAGGGCTGTTACTTAAGGGACACTCAGGAGTAGATTAACCTTACCGAGTGCCACAAAGAACCGAAGGCCTCAGGGTCGGGTTCAAGTGCCTATCGTCACCTTCTCGTGGTGTGGGTCGTTCCCACCTCGCCGATCTACTGTCCTCTAGAGGGGGGCCTGGGAGGGCGAGGTGCAACTACCGACGAGGGCTATAGACCCCAAGAGGGTCGAACCGGGTAGGGGAACACCCACCTACTCGGTAGAGCACAGAGGGCAAGCCCAACTCTAGCTCCGCTAGACCAAACAAGACCACGGTCTATAAAAGTAGTGAAGGGGTGTCTAGGAGCGAAAGACATATAAACCGTGGCGGGTTACGCAACCCAGATCTTCGAACTTGCGGGAGTAGGAGGGGAGGGGTAGTTGCTTAAGAGAGGAATCCTCGCCATTTGCATGCCCCCCCTGACTAACACCAACCGGCGCCAGGTCTGCGGCCCATCACGGCTGAACTAGCACCAGCCTGATCAGCAGGTAAAAGAGGGACGAGTTGGAGAGCGCGACAGCCCGGGATACCTTAGGGTTTCCCGGCTTCCGCTATTTTTAGGGTATGCGCGTTGTTTTTTTTTTTTTTTGCGCCGTTTTTGATATTTCGAGACTCCGAGTCCAAGCCCGTTTTTAGGGGCCCGATTTACATAGCGGCTCTCCGCAACACCCCTACGGGGGAAATAAATGGACTTAAATCCTGTGAACCCAGGACCAGGCGGGTCTCTTAGGAGTAATAGCGGGCCGCTCGTAAAGAGCCGATTCCTCTCTCTGAGGAGGGAATACGTGAACACGTCACACTACTTCCCGCGCACGGGCGGGAGCGACCTACTTGACGCCGGTGGTCGCGAACGGCTAGTGGGGCCCTATAAGCCCACGGCTTGGCCGGCCTAAAGCCACAACCTGGTGTACCCAGGGAATTTATCACAATGAATAGTACAGCACTAAGTGATGCCTCGGATCTGGAAGCCCCCCATACTCCTCGGGGGGCGTCTGGAGGGGAGTATAACCCGATTAACTTGGGAGGAGAACAATTAGACGACCCGGCTTTAAATAGGTTAATGAATAAGATAGAGATCGTGGCGCCCCTTGAGCGGGGCGCCACAAGCTGCCCGGTCTGCATATTAGCAGGCAGACAATTTGGCTTCATGAGCGAGCATGACATGCACGTGCACCTAGACAAGGACCATCCCGATACCGAGGTCCGGTGGGCCTGCCGCAATTGCGCTAGGTCATTCGGCAGAAGGCACGGGTGGAGGGTGCACTATACCAGCTGTCAGGCGCTTGAGCCACCTCAAATACCTGAGCTCGAGCACAAGTGCCAAGCGTGCCCTCGCTCTTTCCGAACCAGAAATGGGCTTAGCCAGCACGAGAGGCATGCTCACCCGGCCGTCAGAAACGAGGCCAGACGACAAGAATTAGCAGGAGGCGGTAGAGAAAGAGCAATCGGGGGGCCCGTTTGGTCCCCGCCGAGCATCGCCGAGCTAAGACGACTTTGCGAAGTCTATGGGAACGTGAGGCACATGAATAAAGCTCTCGTCCCGCATTTCCGAAATAAGACGAACACACAGATAGGAGAGGCCAGGCGCCAATACGTTACGGGGCGGCGGAGGCGCGAGCCCCCGCCTGCCTCTCCCGAGACGAGTATGGCTGAGCCAGAGCCCTCCAGCCCTGAACCTTCATCGCCAGAACCCGAGCCCGAGCTCATGGGGAGCGCTGACTGCCAGGGGGAGGTCGAAGGGGAAGACTGGAGGAGGCCTCTGGCCGAATATATCGAGCGAGCCATCGAGCTGCCGGCTCTCTGGGACAGCCTAGCCCAAGAAATTCAGAAGATTTGACTTGAAAGCGAAGATCGCAAGTCTGATATTGACCGCTTTCTCGAGAATCGGCTGACACCGACCCTCCTCAAGGGTCCGGAAGCGCCCAGTGATGACATAGGCCAATTGACAGGCAGAAACGCCGGCAGTAACACTAGGCGACAGACGAACAGGCGGCCCCGGAGGGGGCGCCCCCCAAATCGCGGAGAGAGAAAGCGCTTCGCCTATGGAGGGCGGAACAAATATATCAAAACTGTCCCAAAAAGTTGGCTGATATGGTGGCTCTGAATGACATGTCGATCCTTGAGCTACGACAGGAGAAGCCACCGGCTGGGGAGGTAACCAAGCTATATAATGAGCTCTGGAGCCTACCGGGTCCTGAAATCAGGACCCTCCCAGCCAGGGATCCGGCCACAACACTCAAGGCAATAGACATACTCTCGCCCATTACGGGCGAGGAGGTACACAGTAAAATCAAAAAGATAGCCGGGGACACAGCTAAGGGACCGGACGATGTAGCCAAAGGGCAGTTAGCCAGAGCCGGGGTTCCCACGGTACTGGCCAAATTCTTTAACTTGCTAGTATGCTGCGAATGTTTCCCCAGCCAGTGGTTAACCAATCACACCACCCTCATACCGAAACCGGGGAAGGAGCGAGGGGACGTCAGAAGTTGGCGCCCCTGTTAGCTCCCTCCTGAGTAGGTTGTTTTCGAGCATGCTAGATGCGCGCCTGCGTAGAGTCCTGAAGCAAAGCCCTAGGCAGAAGGGCTTTACGGACGAGAACGGTTGCCTGGGGAACATAACCCTGCTAGATCAGGCCATACGAGAGGCTAAGGCGCACGCTGGTGGCATCTTTTCGATCCTGGACGTTGCCAAGGCCTTCGACACTATCCCTCATAGCGCGATCGGCGCTGCCCTACAAAGAAAGGGAATCCCAGCCGATTTAGCTGAGTTGATCCAAAAGATGTACCTAGGATGCCGAACCTCCATTACGGCACAAGGAGTTCAGAAGGTAGACATTCTGCTTAAAAGAGGTGTCAAGAAAGGGGACCCCCTGTCCCCGTTACTCTTCAACCTGTGTCTAGAGCCGCTCATAGACGAGATTCAGGCGGACACTAGGGGAGTCGAGCTAGAAGGGCATAACTTGTCGATCCTAGCCTTTGCGGATGACATTGTCCTGGTTGCCGCTGACCAACCCCCACGAAAAAAATATATATGCATGGATATATGCCGGGAATATATTCTAGCATATATGCTGGAATATATGCCAGAATATATTCTAGCATATATGCTGGAATATATGCCAGAATATATGCCGGATATACTCAAATTTGCCCAAAGATATATGCTAGGATATATGCTCATATCATATATCCTAACATATATCTTAGCATATATTCTTTAGCATATATCCTCGGATATATCCTTGCATGTATCCTCGGATATATCCTGGCATATATTCAAAAGTATATTCAGGATGTATTCAAGGATATGTTTGGGGTATATCTGGAAATGTATTTAGGATATATCTGGAAATATAGTCGGGATATATCCTCGGATTTATTCAGAATATATCCGGGGATATGTCCCTTACGGAAAAAAAATACTGAGAGCTCAGTACTTTTTGCATGCAAAACAATTCAAGTAAATTTACGCTGTAGAGATATGAAAGACTTACGCATACGCAGCGTGGATTAGAAGCAGAATTTGTGAGTATATTCAAAAATTATTCGTTTTTAAGGGGGTGCATACACCTTTGAAATAATTTTTTGCAAATTGCTGCTACGCTCTGAGAAAACATTCTAGTGGCTCAGTTTTTCTACAGTTGATTAGTGCTATTCTGATACATAGTTCATGAGTTTTCCAGATTTGATGTCCTCCGCTGAACATAAATTCAGTCCATCGAAGAAAAACCAGTTGTCGTAGGGTACAGGTTGCTGCGTTGGATGAAATTTCTTCAACTTTTAAGGAAATATTCTGTATGAATGTAATTTCGGACCAAACCAATAATATTCGATAAATTAAATTTTTAGATATAGAAATTTTTGGTTTCAAAAAGTTTTCTCCAGAACGATGGAAAAAAATTCTTACAATCAAAAATTTCTATGTCTAAAACTTAAATTGATGAAATATTAACCGTTTGGGCCGGAATTACATTCATACAGAATATTTCCTTAAAAGTTGAAGAAATTTCATCCAACGCAGCAACCTGTACCTTACGACAACTGGTTTTTCTTCGATGGACTGAATTCATGTTCAGCGGAAGACATGAAATCTGGAAAAATCATGAACCATGTATCAAAATAGCACTAATCAACTGCAGAGAAACTGAGTCACTAGAATGTTTTCTCAGAGCGTAGCAGCAATTTGGAAGAAATTATTTTAAGGGTGTATGTACCCCCTCAATTTGATTTTTTTTTTCTATAAATGAATTCAGAGCTATAAAAGTGATATATGAATGCTAATTTAGAATCAAGATTCGCGGCAGCGAATCGCCGCCAAGTACCCGTAGGCCGGCGCGCCAGCCCCGAATCATTTACCCGAGCAAGCTCTTGTCCTTGTAAAAAAACCGTCATATCTTTCGAACCACCGAATATTTTTGAACAAAATTTGTAGCGGTGTAAGACCCACTCCACCTAACATTGTTCCAAAAAGTTGAACGAAATTGACCCGGTGGTTCCTGAGATATCAATCGTCAAAGTTGATCGAAAAACGCAATCTTCTTCTTCTCCTCCTCCTTCTTCGTCGCAGAACGTTTTTCTTGGGACCACGATATCTGTCGAACCGTTGCACCTATGAACTTGCAATTTAGAGGGGGTGTTCTTGACACGGAAATCTCGTCCCCTATTGTTTTTTAGCAACATTCGATCACGCATGCCAGAGTTATTAACAAAATAATTATTTTATGTATGCACATAGATATACATAACATGTATATTTGTTTTAGTTGAGCTCGAAAAATATTATAGAACACAATATTATAGATGGTCTGTTTTGATATTGGGCTTGGTTATCTTACGTAAGAGTTTTATAATCAGACAATCGAAAAACATTTTCCGTATTCTATGTTTGTACTACATCTTAAGGCCCATCCGTAGTCGCCCACCTCCTTTTGATACAATGTGACACACTTCGATTATTATCCGAGCCCAGGCGTCAAAAACGCAAAAAAGGCCAACGCTGCGCGAATTCAAATTCAATACTGAACACATACGTCCAAAAAAATGTTGGTTTCGTGCGAAAACAGAGTCTCCAGATGGTTTTTACATTTTTCGTAATGTAATGTTTTTCGTAACAATGTAAAAACCATGTCTAGTCTCTATTTTCGCATGAAACGAACATTTTTTTGGACGTATGTGTTCGGATTTGAATTTGAATTCGCGCAGCGTTGGCCTTTATGCGTTTTTGACGCCTGGGCTCGGATAATAATCGAAATGTGTTACATTGTATCAAAAGGAGGTGGGCGACTAGGGATGGGCCTCAAAATAGAATGAGTCACGGGTAGCATGAACTATGATTGGAACAAACTATCGTATGATTTTCAGAAGGAGATTTCCTGATCTTATGATAAAATATCTCGTGCGTGTTGCGTGAACCCGAAAATACATCATTTCATTCTATGACAAATGACTGAGAGTTGATCTCCATATGTGTAATACATTGAAGTCATTTTAGCGCTGACCCGTTTGTAGTACACTCAGCAACAAAATTAACGGCGCACCCGGGACTCGGCGAAATAATACCGATTTTCAAAATACTGTAACTCAATGAAAAATTGTCGAAAAAAATCATTCGGCAAAGCATTTTGAAGGTTGAAGCTTCATCTGCAAGATGGTCTTTGAAAATTCATCCTACGGTCATTTCTGACCTCATGGCGTAGGTCTGAGTGCCGGGTTGCGAAACGCCAGAAAAAACAAGTTTTTCAAAGTTCTCTACGGGGCGTTAAAAAAATCGCAGAGAACTTTCGAGACAGCCATTTTGTAGCCTGAAATCTCCTCTTCAAAATCGTACCTAAAAATTTCACGCGCGATTTTTTTTCACCGAGTTATCCAACTTCTGGTGAAGCAATGTCAATAAGAGCAGGACTGACCAGTAGGCGTAAGGAGTGTGTGTGTGTGTGCGTGTGCGTGCGTGCGTGTGTGTACGCGTATGTGTGTGTGGGTGTGTGCCCACGTATTTAGAGTTGCATCAATATGGGAGAATACTTGCAGGCGGTGATAAGAAGTAGGGTTGGCAATACCCGATTTTGAACTTGAGATATCGTAGCATCACACACACACACACGCAGTGCAGCGAGGGTTTGGAGGCATGAAATACCGTGGAAGTGACGAGCCATGGGTCCTGATCGCTGCCTGCACACACACACGCAGGCAGACACACACGCACACACACACACACGGGATGCATGGTAGACTGTACCTCCTCGCGGTGCATCCTGGATAACGCCAGATCAGTCTTCGCCTACTGGTCAGTCCTGCCCTTATTGACATTGCTTCACCAGAAGTTGGATAACTCGGTGAAAAAAAATCGCGCGTGAAATTTTTAGGTACGATTTTTGAAGGAGAGATTTCAGGCTACAAAATGGCTGTCTCGAGAGTTCTCTGCGATTTTTTTAACGCCCCGTAGAGAACTTTGAAAAACTTGTTTTTTCTGGCGTCTCGCAACCCGGCACTCAGACCTACGCCATGAGGTCAGAAATGACCGAAGGATGAATTTTCAAAAACCATCTTGCAGATGAAGTTTCAACCTTCAAAATGCTTTGCCGAATGATTTTTTTCGACAATTTTTCATTGAGTTACAGTATTTTGAAAATCGGTATCATTTCGCCGAGTCCCGGGTGCGCCGTTAATTTTGTTGCTGAGTGTATATGGGGCATTCCACTTCAAAACGAAAACGGTTCAACCGATGGGTTTCCGATTTTCTTCCAATTTCTTTTTCTTGTCCTCTGTCAGGACCAAAACCTACATACCAAAGCATTTTTCGATTGGAACTCTGGTTTTTTATTGACGAATTTTTGAAAATTTGGTATTTTTTTAAATCTGAAAATTTCAATATTTTTTCATTCAGTGTTAGCTTGATGTAAGAACAAAATATATGCAACATGAAATGTTCGATTTGAACTGTACTTTTCATAAAAATTTGTATCGAATTTTTTGCTTCAACGGACTTGCAGTGATTCAGAAAATGAATATAAAATTTCGATTTTTGAAACAAGCACGCTTGTGATTTATGATTTTTTTTTCTCAAAAAAACTTTTGCAGCTTAGAAAATTTTGAGGACCAAAACCATAGTGGGCTGATGATTCTACGATTTCTTATGAATTTTTGAATGTTTTGCTGACCGAAACTCTTGCTGAGCACCACAAGTGGCGCGTCGAATAATAGTTTTTGTTCGCGCTACTCACAAGGAAACCCCGCCAAGTTTCCCCGTCCAATTTCAACGAAACTTTGGAAGATTGTAGAGGGGGTGAAAATATTCGCTATTCAATAGCTCGCGAAGAACGACAGCCGAAGATTTTTGGCTGTCAAGGTGCTACCGGGGGTTTTCGGGGTCGCTGATTACGAATCTAACATCAGATTGTCCAAATTCAGAATGCTACATCCAATATGGCGAACGTCGAAACGAAACGAGAATTGGTACCAATTTTCGTTTCGACGTTCGCCATATTGGATGTAGCATTCTGAATGTTGAAAATCTGATGCCAGATTCGTAATCAGCGACCCCGAAAACCCCTGGTAGCACCTTAACAGCCGAAAATCTTCGGCCGTTCGTTCTTCGCGACCTATCGAATAGCGAAATCTGCGTTTTTCAGGGGTTGATTACACCCCCTTGGGGCGGAATTCCGAAGTTATAAAAAAATACGTGTCGAATATTTTCACCCCCTCTACAATCTCCCAAGGTTTCGTTTAAATTGGAGAGAGACACTTGGCGGGGGGTTTTCTTGTGAGTTTCCTCTTGTGGTGTTCAGCAAAAGTTTCGGTCAGCAAAAAATTCAAAAATTCATAAAAATTCATAGAATCGTCAGCCCACTATTGTTTTGGTCCTCAAAATTTTCTAAGCTGCAAAAGTTTTTTTGAAAAAAAAAAAATCATAAATCACAAGCGTGCTTGTTTCAAAAATCGAAATTTTATATTCATTTTCTGAATCACTGCAAGTCCGTTGAAGCAAAAAATTCGAGACAAATTTTTATGAAAAGTACAGTTCAAATCGAACATTTCATGTCGCATATATTTTGTTCTTACATCAAGCTAACACTGAATGAAAAAATATTGAAATTCTCAGATTTAAAAAAATACCAAATTTTCAAAAATTCGTCAATAAAAAACCAGAGTTCCAATTGAAAAATGGCTTGGTATGTAGGTTTTGGTCCTGACAGAGAACAAGAAAAAAAATTTGGAAGAAAATCGGAAACCCATCGGTTGAACCGTTTTCGTTTTGACGTGGAATGCCCCATATACAAAAAGTAATGAAATACCCGGCAAAAACATTGTAAATGTCGAAAGTTACCGCCAAGTACAAAAATGGTTTCACCAGCCAAAAACTTAGAAGCATCATACTCTTTACCAGCGACAGATTACAAACGTCATTTCTTTACACAAAATAATACAAAAACCTTGTACGTGAAATCAGGCAACAAAGCCAAGCACTCTCGCAGTTATTTTCATTTTTCAAATTATGTTTCCCGAATGCTAGTATGATGGAAATCAATGGAAAACCGATAGAAAATCATTCGTTACCTTCGACATAATAGCATATTGAAGAATATTCACTCACATAATAGCATATTGGCGACGGGGAATATTGCCTAAGGCAGTATCTCGTATGATGATACGAACTTGGCGGGCATGGATTGATCTGAAAATTATCAATCACGGAAACGTGAGGTACGATTAACAATCAGTGTGTCCTTGAGTGTCGAATATACTTTAGTTCATTCACTATTGTCCAACGAAAGAAACTGATGCGTTTAGATTCATATTTACTGTGAGTAGAACAGAATAATCGGGTAACCCCAAGAAAATTTCCACACCGGAAGGTAGGCCTTCAATAAGCATCACCCTAGTCAATAGTGTACCGGTGATGGGTACGTTCAGGATATGTACCGTGGCGTATTGCGGCGTATCATGGCGTTATAACCATAGGCGAACGTTGGTGAATGATAGATGCACAATGAAATCGGAAACTTTTCCAAAACTTGAATTTAAATTCCAATTTCCAGAACCACTGTTTATGGACTTATTAGTTCTAGCTATGAACACGGTATAGGTACGTTTAACTCAACAATTATTTCAACGAATTATTTACTCGTTTCTAACATTCATTTCTGCACTACCTTTTGTCAAAAACACGCTCTTTGTTAAGCTTTTCAAGCACTAGTGCGTTGGCAAAGTTTGCTCATTTCTAAATCTCGAAAAAAAAAACAATCGGATGAAGCACACAGGCACATAGAGGAACTTTATGACGAGATCTTTTCGCGTCCTTGTCATACGAATGACTATTATTTCTTAGTTTCATTTCACAATGATGAATATTATCAATGATGTTTAAATAATCGTTCATCATGCTCTCAACAGTTCTGTGGGTGTGATCGTCGCAGAGTGACTGGCATTAATCAAAAAAAGAGTGCAATTGATAATTTTCAGATCAATCCATGCCCGCCAAGTTCGTATCATCATACGAGATACTGCCTTAGGCAATATTCCCCGTCGCCAATATGCTATTATGTGAGTGAATATTCTTCAATATGCTATTATGTCGAAGGTAACGAATGATTTTCTATCGGTTTTCCATTGATTTCCATCATACTAGCATTCGGGAAACATAATTTGAAAAATGAAAATAACTGCGAGAGTGCTTGGCTTTGTTGCCTGATTTCACGTACAAGGTTTTTGTATTATTTTGTGTAAAGAAATGACGTTTGTAATCTGTCGCTGGTAAAGAGTATGATGCTTCTAAGTTTTTGGCTGGTGAAACCATTTTTGTACTTGGCGGTAACTTTCGACATTTACAATGTTTTTGCCGGGTTTAAAAATTATATCAAGAGACTCGGTAGAGTCTCGCGCCAAGTACATTGAAAAAAAAAAATTTTCAAGCGCTAGACTCAACGAGTCTATATACCCGAGAGGCAACTACCCTAACCTATACCGCGAATTAGTATCTTCGTTTTCTTTCACCTCACAATATACACGAATTGAAACTAATTTTATCCAAGATGTAGGCATGAAAAGCTTTCATTTGAGCCCTAAATCGATTAAATCGGTGTCCGGAGTGCTGAGATATAATTAATTACTGATTCTGATACCTCGTTTCCTCGTATCAAATTTTCTCTTTCCTGTTCTTCAGACCAAGATTCTGCCAACTCAAACCATTCCCATGAAATCACATTTCGTCGCTAAACGCAGGACGTATGTTCTACGCTTATACACAGAACATACGTCCTTACGGATCTGGGAACAGACATAGAAGGGAAACTCCACACAAAAATTCAGACCAAGATTCATCCCATTAAAACCATTCCCATAAAATCACATCGCGTCGCTAAACGCAGGACGTATGTCCTATGCTCATACACAGAACATACGTCCTTACGCATCTGGGAACATGACATAGAAGGGATAAATCCACACAAAAATTGTATAGAGTGGCGTGAGTACGATAGTCACGACGTAGTCGGCGCTAGTTCGCAAACAAAAATCGTCTGCAACACTAGCAGACGCGTGTTGTCATTTCATGTTTTTAAATCCAAATAAAGGAAATAAAATAAAGTACGAGCAATGATTGATATAAAATTTGAAGGTACGAAAACTAGTGAATACCCACTAAAAGCACCTCAGGTACGAAAACCTTATGCCAAGTACATTAATGTGATAGTCACCAACAAAAATGTTTCGATAGGTTAATTTTGAATCCTACGATATTGAGCTTTTGAGGTTATTTATGAATGCAATTATCGGAGGAAACGGTTTTTTGGGGTTTAATTATTTAGCAAGTTACCGCCTGAGGAAGTCTGATGATAGAAAATCAAGAGCAAATGTTGAAGTCGAAAAATATCAGGATATCATGATTTGCTATAAGGAACGGCAAGGAGCCAGACCAATAAAGCCGAGTTCAAGCGTTGGATTGCAGCGAATTCCACTTCAAGCTCTATGTTAATTTCATCTCCGAAGGCCCGTCTGCTCAGACTCAAATTGTGAGTCGACGTTATACGTAGGATTCCGACGAGTTTTATGATCTATATCCTCTAGTCAAAACGAGACTGTAAGTCGACTTGTGTGTTAGACTCCGATAGGCTTTATTCTACACTCCACGTCAACGTAGTGCTTTGACCTTTGGTGGAGATAATTTTTAATCCATGTTTCACTAACAGCTTAGATTCTTTGTTCAGAGCGATCTCAAAGTCTGTATAAATATCTATGATTACATGTAAATTAATCGTACAAACTATATATTCATAATTTACTGTCAAATTTCAATACATAAATTTATTAGATTTTGGTATGCCACCTGTGTCTGTATGTTCAAGTCTCTTAAGCTTTCTTCAAATTCAGATTAGTGCTATCACGACAAATTGAATGAAAATACTTATTCGTTATGAAAGAAATGATCGATCGTCGCCTCTCTTTGTCAGATGATAAAGATTCTCATCTATATTTATTTATTCGTTTTAGACTCGGCGTAATTTCATTTATGAATGTAATTATTGGAGAACATCTAGTCTTGCATCAATAGGCTCAATTCTATATATTTCGATACCTTCGGTTCAGACCCGAAGTTGAAGTTGACGTTATGAGTACAGGACGCGTACATGTTCTTTTTGCAGAGGACCTAGCTGCATTAAAAAAAAAAAAAAAACTACCTAAGAATTGCAATACATATATCTAATATTTATATATATTTAATCATGAGCTGCAACTATAACCCTGCGTGCAAGTAACTCCGCCATTGCCGGTCCCAAGCCCAGATGAGACAGGAGAAGGGCTGCGCGCTGGGTTACACGTTGCAGGCATACAGAATTATACCGGATTTCAACGAAACAATTCGTAGAACTTAATGAAAGAACACATGTTACGTCTGTCCACAGAAATTTAAGGCTTACAGAAAAGTATGAGCATACGTGTATTTTATAACATTATTTTCATTCATTTAAATTATACTACCACATTTAACATTGCTGCTTTTTGAGGGATTCGGATGATATAAAATGCATCACCGTACATGCATTGAGATGTTCATAGGAACAATTGGCAGAATGCTGACAACTAAGCAAGCCTCGCAAGCGAGGATATAGGAAAACCCAATCGAGCGAGCGTAGCGAGCGAGCACAATTATTAGGTAGTCAAGCAAAATTGTACAAAAAGTGGTGATATAAACCCCAAAAAGCACCCCTGGTGCGAAAACTTTTCGCCAAGTACATTAATGTGGTCACTACCCCCAAAAAAATTCACCAACAAAAATTCTTCCTCGACAAAAGTGGTACTATAGAAATGTCTACTTACAAAAGAATTGAAATCAGATACAATTGCCAAGTACATGTCTTCTGTATAACAAAAATTTACAACAAAAGAACAGAAAACTGAATAGTCTTGTATCGTTCACTCGCTACGCTCGCTCACTCGATCGGATCTTGATAATTACAGGGAAAAAATCAGGAAAAAAAATTTAGGGAGTGGTACTTGGCGGGCCATTATAGCAATATGTATATCGAACAAATGATGGATAGACCTAAGTGAATACTCTTTTACTTACTCATAGCAATATGTATCGAACAAATGATACATAGACCTGAGTAAATACTCTTTTACTTACTCATAAATGGCCCGCAAGTAACACTTCCTAAATTTTTTTTCCTGATTTTTTCCCTGTAATTATCAAGATCCGATCGAGTGAGCGAGCGTAGCGAGTGAACGATACAAGCCTATTCAGTTTTCTGTTCTTCTGTTGTAAATTTTTGTTATACAGAAGACATGTACTTGGCAATTGTATCTGATTTCAATTCTTTTGTAAGTAGACATTTCTATAGTACCACTTTTGTCGAGGAAGAATTTTTGTTGGTGAATTTTTTTGGGGGTAGTGACCACATTAATGTACTTGGCGAAAAGTTTTTGCACCAGGGGTGCTTTTTGGGGTGATACCTTTAATAGCATTAATAATATGTTTATCGAGTCCTATATATTTCTGATCCTTATCTTCGGTGTTTTTTGATCGGCCACCCTCGTAATTGCTAATCAATAATGTCTCAGGAGGAAACGTTGAAGCGATCGAGCAATGACGTTGCCATCGATGTGAATGTAGACTTGCTTGTGGCAGCATTCCACTGATCTTCAGTGACGAAAACATCAGATCCCTCATGGCCAAGTTCCTTTCATATTAATAGAAATATAAAAATAATTTTATTTTACTTGAATAATTTTTGTGGTAAGATATGTAAATTTTTTCATGTGTATCGATTGAATTTAATTTTGAAGAATGCTTTTATTTTTAAAGAAGCCAAAAAATAAAATATAAAAACATAGATATGAGTACGCACCACTTTTTTGCCTTTTATCTTATACTTTTTTAATTGTGATGACGAAACAACTTTCTCTGGACAAGCTTGATAATACTTTTTCATTTTTAACATACCGTGAATATTCGGTGAGACTACACGATCCCCTTCCTACAGCAAAACCAACACAGGCGCTCACCGTGTGCGTGAGGATCGTTCGGGAGGGGATGCAATGCTATACTGGCACCTCATTCCGTCCTAAACTAGCCTCACGCACGCGGTGCACTTGTGTTGGTTTTGCCATAGGAAGGGGATCGTGTAGTCTCACCGAATATTCTCGGTAGCTGCAAAGAAATTGAAATTTTATTTATGATTTTAAGTAAGTACTTTTTAATTTTCATCATTACCTTTTTCAAAATCTTCTTTAGTCACAAATTGATTAGTCTCCTTGGATGTTGTTGCGATTACCTCTAAATCCTTTTGAAGTGGTTGAGTGACAGAACTTGGCTAGGTGATAGAATAAAATTCATCAAGTAATCAGTTTTCCGTTTGTGACGTAAAGTAAAGCAATAAAGTTCATAAAAATTTTGCTCAGTAACTTTTTAATTAAACATAAGTTACGTATGAAATATTTATTTCATCCTAAGATACCTACAGTGTCAGTTGGACTTTGTTCATTTGTATTATCATCATCTTCTCCATCAAATGATTCATTATCTGTCGAAAATCTTAACTTCTTCTTATGATTAATAACATGATCGGCATCACCTACAATTTCAACTCCACCATCAGAACTTTCGACCAATAATGACTCTGGTTTAACAGAAGGCCCGGGAGACTTAATGCCCTCAAGAGCATCAAGTTTTCTTTCGAAAATTCTAATTGAATCTACAACAATCAGATATCATCAACTGCCAATTTTGTTATGCAAAAATAAATAATTTCATGATTATTTGTTTATTTAAATAATACAAAAGACTCTTACGGGAAACTTCAATAACCATCGCATTGAAGCATTTCCAGCCACCGAGTGGTTCTTTTACTGTATCACGCCACTCAACAACGTAAACAGTTTTTGGATCATGGCAATCGTCAAAAAAATTTTCGACATCAAAATCTTTTATATGAGATACATTTATATCTGGTGTCATTGTTTTGTCGTCCTCTCCACCTACCCACTCAACCAAGGCCCACCATTTTTGACTAGAAAATTATATTTTTCAATTAATAAAGTAAACTCATGAAATCATGTATTAAAAAAAATTTAATAACATATTTCTTATATTGTAAAAGTGAAAAGATGATCTATAAATAAATATATAAATATGAGACTGAAGTTAACAGACATCTGACAATTTTTTTGATTTTTCTCAACAAACAAATTATTATGAGAAAAAAAAATTTGAGAAAAAATTTCACATGCAGAAATTTAAAAAAAATTTGGATGCAAGTTTAAAAAAATATTTTTTCAGCATTTATCAATTTGTTAAATGAAACTAAAAAATAATCTGGTGTCTACTGATTTTAGTGCCATATAAAATTATTTATTAGAAAATAATATAAATAATAATAATAATAAAAATAATAACAGCAATAATTATAACCAATATTTTAACCAACGTTTTAAGGTTATCATGCGTAATTTTAGGTAACATTTATTGTTTTCAGCAACTTGTTGTCACTTACAAAAATGTAAATTGTTATTATATTAGCGTGAATAATTGTATTTAACAATATTCAGACTATAAATTCTTATAAAATTATAATGAATATTCGAGGTAGTAATGTAGTTGGGTTACACAATTATTATCGTTGAATTATATTCTGATTAAAAAAAATTCATGATACCTTTTTTTGTTAGGCATCGTTTGCAAAATTGAAATCCTTTCAAAAAATCAAAATGCTTTCAATTGTTTTACGTAGACCAATCTTAGAATCAAGTAGCAATGTAAACTGTAGATTATGTTGAACGTGAAGCTCGCTCGACGCTAGATCCGCTATAATGTACACACCGAGAATATTCGGTGGGAGTAAACGATCCCCTTCCTACGGCAAAACCAACACAGGCGCGCACCGCGTGCATGAGGCTCGTTCGGGAGGGGATGGGCGGCCAGTGGTACTTCCACCGAATCTTCTGCGTTAGGCCGAATCCGTATAGCCCATCCGCGCTAACTCGATGAATTCTTAAGTTCAAAAGCAATGATCACACTGAACACGGCAAAGAAGGCGAGGAATGAATTTCTCGGCCCTAACGGGAATAAAATGAATTCGCCTGACGAGAACATTTATTTTCAAAATTTATCAACCAATTTAAGATCAAATATCAATCAATTGGATTGAAGTATTGATTATCAGTGTTTATGAGCGATATTTGAGACAAAGTGGAACAAGTAAGTGGAGGGTGAATCATTGAAGACAGCATCGTTAAAAATTGATTTTTCAGAACTCAATTTTATTTAAAACATCTGCTCGAAACTGGGATTCAATTGAATAAAAGTTAGCGATTCGTGTAAAAGTTTCCAGTTTTTGTGTCGACTTTAGTTGAACAATAATACAATAAAACATTTAATCTATCAAATAAAACATTTATTCTATTAAATTATGTTATTGTTAAACTAAAGTTGACACAAACACTGGAAACTTTCTCACGAATTGTTAACTTTTATTCAATTGAAAACTAGTATTTCGAGCAGATGTTTCAAATAAAATTGAGTTCTGAAAAATCAATTTTCGACGATGGTGTCTTCAATTATTCACCCTTCACTTACCTGTTTCACTTTGTCTCAAATATCGCTCATAAAAACTGATAATCATTAATTAAATCCAATTAATTGATATTTGATTATAAGTTCGTTGATAAATTTTGAAAAAACATGTTCACATCAGGCGAATTTATTTTATTCCCGTTCGGGAATGAGAAATTCACTTCTCGTTTTCTTTGCCGTGTTCAGTGTGATGATTGATTTTCAAGTTAAGAATTCATCAAGTTAGCGCTATACGGATGGCGGATCGGATGTACGGATTCAGCCTAGCGCGGAAGGTTCGGTAGAAGCACAACCGGCCGCCTGTCCCCTCCCGAACGAGCCTCACGCACGCGGTGCGCGCCTGTGCTAGTTTTGCCGTAGGAAGGGGATCGTTTACTCTCACCGAATATTCTCCCTATAAAATTATGATTTACCAAATTTGCTGAAAAAAATTTGTTTTTGCAGGAACTTGATGTACAGTTTAATGATTTTTTTTTTTCTTTTCAAATATTGTATGAAAATTCACTTCGAATAACTCAGATTGTCACTTTACTACATTAAGGTTTCAGTTGGTACTATATCACCAATTGCTTTACTCACTGAGCTTCGATTTTATCGATCTACAAATTCGATTACAGTGCTCCCTCACTAATTTTCACCTCTCTAACATTTTACCTCCTCGTCTTCGGAAGGTAGTAGGTTCCCCCACTATGGCCTGGCTGTTTGGGTCGGCGCATAACGATGCGCAGTAACCACGTCACATAACCTCAACAATAGTATATTGTGTACCAAGGGCGTAAAGTGGCCTCAAAAAAATGACAATCAGAGACGTTATCTTCTGGATCGCTAGTGCTTGGCAACGTGTATCATTCGAGACAATGAGGAAATCATGGAATAAAGTAAGTTAACTTACTTTATTCCATGATTTCCTCATTGTCTCAAATAATATAATTATATTCTGCACATACCAATTAATTCAATAAAATTGATTTTGTATGTTATTTTTATATTAAATTAACTACTATCCCACTGAATGATTATTGCATATTTCATCGATATCAACACCTCAAATGAATTTTCATTATCTTTCAGTTATGGCCAAATATAAATGATACTGGTGCAAGTAATGATAATTCTGCAAGTAATGATAGTTGCGCAATAACTGAAACTGCGATGGACCGTGGAAACACACTCAAAACACGAGATATTACTGGAACAGCTGAGAACGATCAGTTGCTGGCACAAGCTCAAAACTTTGTGGAGGCACTCCAAGTCCTTGATCAGTTCAAAGATATTGAGTGGTCTCATGTGGATACCTGGTTGAATTCAACGACGAACATGTTGCCTGAAGAGTGTTACAATGATAATGAGATTGTGCAAATTTTTTGAGACGAACTCAATTTTAATGAAGAAAACGTTGACTCCAATAATAATTCGGAATATGAAAAAAAAAAAATATCAGTGATTGAGGGTTATAAGTAAAGTATAATTTATCCGTTAAACAAAAAACATTACATGGTCCCAAGAAATATTATATCGTTATTATAATAATATATCGTTGATTTTGTATCAACATGAAGCTATTCATTATTTCATCATTTTGTTGAGTATGTATTAGGAGTGATTTTAATAAGTTCGTACCTGTGAAGTGACGTTGTGTCATTAGTCATCAATCATTAGTCATTATATTTCACTGGAAAAATCACTGGAAAAATTACTGGAAAAATGTATAATTCGTATGTTGCAAAAATAAAAATTTTATACAGAGACTGGAATTCTCTAAAGTAACGGTCGTTTTTCCTTTTCGAATTCCTTAGAACAAAGTACAAAATATGTACAAGTTCACGGCAGCAGAGAGGTTTCAAAAACCCATACAGACAGTTTTTTAGGTTAAGTTTATCCAGTACGTCAGCTGTCAGCTATTCCTCCATTTCCCCCTCTGCTCCCGTGCACTCATCATGAGCTCCGCCCATGGACACGGTGGGGGGCCTCTGTAATATTCAATTTCAGTAACCCATACTCCGGATCCGTAAAAATTAGTGAGGGAGGACTGTATTGGGAGCATTATTACCATACGTTTTCCTTATGTAGTATTTATACTTTTCTTATTAGTAGAGCGTTATTATTATTTTTTAATCGTAATAAATTCAACATTAAATTTTGATTATGGAACGAAAAAAACGAGGTCCTTATAAACGATATCTTCAACCCGGCAGTTTATTATCAGTTCCACGAAGGACTTTAAACTATTGGAAATCAAAAAAAAAAAATTATGTCTACCTGTGCCTGATTCGTAAGTAATAATATCTTTCTAATGTTTCAAATACAGCCAACGAATTATAATTATCATTCCAACAGTCAATTTTTTTTCCTTCTATTGCAGCGATTCAAGTGAACAATGTAGTGATGATTCTGCGCAAGAATTTTCAGATACTGTGAGTTATGTAGGTTAAATAACTCACATCATTATTTTTTCAATTGCATATACCGCGAGGACCAGGTGAAAGAGAATGGTCCGTCCGCCCAGACACCTAATATTTTGTATTTTCATGGGGATAGCCACTCGTTGCGCAGAAAATCCTTAGGGTGATTTTGGCGCGTGGTCGATAGCTTCGACCCCAGGATATATTTTTCAGCGCAACGAGTGGCTATCCCCATGAAAATACGAAATATAAGGTGTCTGGGCGGACCGACCATTCTCTTTCACCTGGTCCTCGCGGTATACATGAGTTATTGCAATTGAAATCATTTTTTTTTTTTTTAATATTCAATATTAATTTTTTATTTATTTTGAATTTTGGTAGACTCATCTTGACGGTGTAAATCAAGCATCAAGTTTCGTTAGGCTTCCAGAATTGACATCTCCTATAACTGTCAGCAATTCTAATCTAGAGAATACTTGCGATACCAACAATTCCCTCGCGCCGCAGGAAATTTTCGTAATATAATTTTTTCAAACTTTTTTTAATATTCCTAAAGCTTATTACAGTATGGTCAAGTGTCCTTTTTCCATTTTTCACAGATGTATGATTCAAATGAAGAGAACTATGAATCTGAAATTTCTAGAAGCAGTGATACGGAACTATCTGATGAGTTCGTGGATAGTGATGACGACTCGGATAATTCGGTTCTAGGCCTAATTCCCCCCGGAATAATTCCCCCTGGAAATAATTCCCCGGACAAATGTCCCCCGGAGCAAATCTCGTAGGACAAAATCTCCTCGGCCAGAATGGCCCCCGAATAAAATCCGCGGACTACTGAACCACCGGGTGGGTGGCTCGCACGGGTCGCGCCGCTTCGCGGCTCGACCCGGCTCACAATTCAAGGAAATCGTCCCTCTCGCCCGGAGACCACCTAGTGGGCGGATTCTCGGGCGAAATTCAAAAGTTTTCTTAATTTTGAGCAGAGGAGATTTTGTTTGGGGAATTTTTATCCAAAGGGAGATTTTGTCCAGGGAGATTCCATCCGGGACTTTTTTTCCGGGGAGAATAAGTCCACGGAGATTTAGACCCGTCACCGATAATTCTGTTCAAGGGGAAATAAACATCGATTCTGAAGTAAATCTGGATGATAATCAGGAGACATGTATTGATGAAATTCGTCAACATTCTAAAAATATCAGTTACCCGAAAGCTGTTTTGATAAGGACTATGGAGACTATAAGAAGGAGACCGAACTCCATGTATAAGAAACGTAACCACTTTCCGCGCTCTATATACTGTGACGTGGTATTTTCAATTCCTCGTCACAAGGCGATACTATCGGTGATACGACGATGCGTGGCGTAGACAGGGTCTCCAGGAAAAGGAAAAATTAGGGAAAATTGATTAGGATTAACTAACACTATTTTATTTTTTGTAAACTATGTTATCTCGAGCTCGATACTCCACGAGACGTCTACCGTCGTGGGATCTACGGATGGAAAATCGACTATCGAACGTGAAACCTCCACTATCGTCAAGGACGAATCTGTCGGCGCGCAAACCTGGTTGGTCCAGTCGACTCGAAGGTCAGCGCCTCCACTCAGACGGAGAATCTACTACCTCCAAACTACCGGATTGACGGCGTACAGGGATGTACGAGAAGTACAACAAATCCTCCCGTCATCTGGAGAAGCTACCGCCTACCGGAAAATGCATTGCTGCTGTGAGGGTGGCGTACAGGGTTAAGTGCAAGCGCACCCCAAAACCTCCCACCTGATGAGCAGGCAGCCAGTGCAAATACTATCGACACTGACTCCAAAACTGTTATCGCGGCCGTGGTTGGTCCAGTCGACTCCCGGATCAGCGTTCCAACCTTGAGAATTCTTTCGTGGGTGAAGCTCTCGTATGCCGAAACACGAAACTACCATCAATCTCCTTGTGGATCGGCGAATGCGGCCAGGACCTAGGAGAAATATCGGGTAGCCGGACGAATGAGGCTCCATGGTAGCTTCATAATCCGGGGATTCAAAAGGAAGGCGGGAATAGGAGCGGTATTAGCAGCGGCAGGGGTGAGATAGATTTCTCCTATTTTACGTCGGTACAACTATCGTTACACGAACCAATTAGCGGACCGATATGTCACGTGATTACGCTAAACCTGAAGGATGGATTGAGGGAAGAAAATACCGACTATATAAGGTCGATACACGCGCTATTCGGCCTACTCTTCGCTCCAGTCTGCGCTACGCATCTATCGTTACATCTATCGTACCAGCTATCGTTACATCTATCGTATCACTTATCGTATCACCTATCGTTCATCTATCGTCATCAAATATATCGAGTTTATTTAAAATAGTGTTGTGTGTTACATCTGAAGCATCTTAAGGTAAGGTCTTAATTCTTTTTGTGAAGGCACGAGGTAGTTCGGATAAAAGTCTATTAATTATTCTGGTTATTGAGTCACGAGGCTCGTTTTTGTCTATTGAGCTAAGAGGCTCGTCTTTTGTCTTTGGAGTAATAATTTATCGAACAACCTCGAGTCTGGCTGAGTTACGTAGATCTTGAGTGCTTTTTGGCTATAATTTATTTGCTTATGGCTTTGTTGCTGATTTAGTATGTTATATTTATCTTGTGCATGAATAATTGTAGAAAATTACCTTTCCTGGAGTACCCTGAGCGAAGTTAGCCGCTACGGCTTAGGCCTAGCGTTACAGTTTAGTTTTTATCGTTAAGTTTGTTATTAATTTGTTGATTGAGTCAAATATGGTCACTTTCGTATAATTTATCACCGTATGTAAAATCTAGTATGGTCTAGTAAAGTTTAATATCGTTTTTGGATAATTTAATATCACGACTATCGTTACAATATCGTCAGAATTTAGTTCAAGATCAAATAATATTATAGTTTAGTCTGTTATCGTTAAACCTGTGATTCGCGTCTTTCGAATGACCGCGTGGTCTCTATCTAACAGTAGATCTCGAATTATTGTGAATCGTATGGCCAAGCGTGGCTAATCTTTCGTAGTTTGTTACCAATTTTTCTAAGTAAAATCTTGAGCTTCATACGTTGTTCTGAGTGTGTGTCACGAATTATATTTTGCATTCGGGTACGATGTATCGCTCTGTGATACCGAGTCTGGAGTCTAATTAAATTGTTTTATATCGAGTCACCTCTGACACACATCTGAGATTCAACTGTATCGTAATTGCATAGATTCTGTTCGATCAATTAGAAGATCGTTGGTAATAACCTGTTAAGTAAGATAATAAATTCTGTATCGATCTCAGTACGTTATCTAATTTCGTAAATAAATAATTGATTGATGTGATCTCAAACATTCTCAAAGAAGTAAGCTTGTTTTATATGGTGTACCCTGCCCCTCTATCTAAGGCTTTGTTATCTGAGCAAGTCGAGTTATAGCTCGTCGCATTTCCGTTAGTTTTTGGTTTTATGTAATTTGTTCTGGTATCGTATGGAAACGACGCATCAGCGTCTGGCGCCCAACATTTTGGTAATTCAGTAAGTTATAACACGGAAAGGTGCCGAATTGTAAGCGGAATCGTCGGGTTTCCTCGCCTGATTGAAAACTGCGTTACAATACATATATCTATTAATATTAGCCGATCGCGGCGCCTCTGCCGGCAGCCGTTGGCAGCTTCCACCTGTCAAAGATTGCGATTTAATGTATTGTATGTCGGAGCTTTCGTCAAACTCTGCTAGCGGCGCGTCGATCGGCTAATTGCAAATGTTAGCTATATATACAATATATATATCACACTTAGAGCGCAGAAAACGAGCACGTTTTCGCCGGAGTGGGGCGGACCAAGTTCGGTCTCCTTCTTATAGTCTCCATAATAAGGACGTTACTTATTCTTTCTATAATAGTTAAAAAAAATTTAGATAATGCGACCGTCCAGTATATAACCGGACTGGTAGATTCTTTGTCCGATAAACCGTCACATTTTTCAACATTATATCATTTCAAAAAAATTATTGACAGTTACTCATTTCCTTTCGAAATTCATCATTTCTGCCCGACGTGTAGTTTATATATTGGAGTAGTATTGATGACTGAGGACGAACCAACTTTAAGGTGTGAGAAATGTAATGTTGATGTTCCGTTAAAAGAAAACAAACAGTCGGGAAATTTTTTTTTATACTCTTCTTTAACTCAGCAACTGAAGCAATTTTGTACTCGTCATCATGAAGATTTGTTATACCCAGTACACCGTCAAAAAGACTGTGATTATGCGCTCGAAGATATAATGGATGGGAGATTATACAATTTTGATTCCTCGGGCGAAGGATCATTATCTTTAAATTTTAGTGTTGACGGGACGCCTTTATTCAAGAGTTCACAAACTTCCATCACTCCAGTGTTATGTACAATTAATGAGCTCCATCCTCAACAGCGAAAACAACATATAATGCTTGCTAGTATTTTTCTAGGGCAACATAAACCTGACATGAATCAATATTTAACGCCTTTTGTAGAAGAAGCTAAAAAATTAGCTACTGAGGGAATATCTTACACATTCAATGGAACAGTACATAATAAAAAGGTTAAAATTTTAGTCGGAGAGTGTGATTCAGTGGAACGACCCAATTTAAGATGCTCCAAAGCATTTCGAGGAGAGTATGGTTGTGGTCTTTGTAAACATCCAGGAAAAGAAGCTAAAAAAGGCGCTGGTTATGTTCGTGTCTACCCAATAGATGCAGAAGGGAATGCTTTCGGTGAAGGCTTACGTTCACATTCCGAAACAGAAACGCATGCAGAGTCTCATGAAAAAGGCATTAAATGTCGTTCGATATTATTTGATATACCAAACTTCGATATAATAAAAAATCTTACAGTCGATTGGATGCATTGTGTTGCACTTGGTATATGTCGGCAATTTTTGAAATTATGGTTTCACTCTCACTATCATGAAAAACCATTTTATCTCGGTGGCGTGATAGACAATATTGATTATTTTATAACATCAATTAAACCATCGTCGGATGTCTCCAGAACTCCACGAAAAATTTCTGATAGATTGCACTTCAAAGCACATGAATTAGTTATATGGCTGCTATTTTATAGCTTGCCAAGTTTAAAGAGATATTTACCACGAGAATATTTGACTCATTGGAGTCTTCTTGTCGAAGCTATATCAATACTTCTCAAAACTTCTATTTTGAAAACGGAGGTGTATTATGCACAGCAATGTCTTTTCAAGTTTGTTAAAGATATCGAAACACTCTATGGATCCGAACATGTTTCGTTTAATGCACATCTTTTAAGGGGGGCCTATACTGAAAACGAAAACTTCTACAATTCTAATTCAAATGAATTGCTATTTACACAGAATGTTCACTATTGTAATCGGAAATATTGTACCAAATATAAACTCATTCCAAATGATAATGCCAAAGTTACGCTGGCTTACTCATATTTATCGAGCGAAGAATACCAAATTTCAAAATGCTCCTTGCGTTACAAATATGAAGTTATCCAATTCAAACTTCCTTGGCTTATTGATGGACACTACCTCAAGAAAATAACGTAGGGTTTTTGAAATCCGATTACTATTAGTCATAGTACACAATTTTTTTTTTTTTATATTTATTTTCTCAGGGATTTGGTCAATTTTGTGCGAAAAATAGACTACAGTTCCAGTTTCTCTCGCTCTAGAGTAAAAACCCTACGTTATTTTGTGGGTAAGGTATCTGTGAATGTGCTCACCAAATCCCAAGTCAATCCGACTCAAGTTGTAACGCGAGGGACTTTTTCAAGAAGTAAAAATGTAGTTTTGAGATAACAGCACTTTTGTGAAAACTTGAAAAATATTTAGTTCTGCATGTTTGAATAACTTCTGGATGGTTCAGGAAGTGATGGAAAAGTGGAGGAAGGGGGGGCCACCCACTTTCCCCTTTCCTCCAAGGGTCTGCTCGATGCGTGGTCGTCTCGTCATTACTTGTCGAGTCAGTTAGGATAGAGTTGGATATTATTATGAAATACCATTATAATTTCAGGATGTCAAGGTAGTTTAATATTCTACAACAAGGTCAATTTGCATCATATACATTGAATTAAAAATAAATTACAAAAACACACGGTAACAAATATTGACTGTAAAAATAATTTCCTTGTCTGTAGCTCTGGCTATCGTTGCCAGCATCTTCAAGTGTGCGTTATGTGTTTTAGGAGTTATCAAACTGATTCCCATAGTCATACAGAAATTTTCCATCGCAGCGTGTCCTGTTCCGATACCAATAAATGAATCCACTATTCTTCGGTTGACCTGAAATGGAGACTTGTTACTTTTTTAATCCGTATGTGGACTGCTGTAGGCTTCACCATATCAGAGGTCACAGCACTCGCATTCCAAAACTAATTTGACAGCGAACCCTTTCCTGTTTCTCATCTGGACCCGAATAGCCTTTTCACCGCAGTCACTACAGGACAAATTTTTCATTAAATCTTGCATCGATTTGTAATGTATCAAAATATAATCCGGATCATAGTTTGCATTACTCGGGGACATTGGTACCTGAAAAGCACTGAACTTTCTATCAGTGGCTGATGATGGTCGCTCCGGGACATCCATAGGGAGTGGCAATGCTCGTTGTAGTCTGGATGGACCTTTTCTTTAGGGGCCGCCAACGACCAGAAAATTCATCCATGACTTACCTGTATCAAGTAGCAAACTGAAACACAATCGAAAACTAACCTCTAAATGCAGATACTAGTATTTTACATAAAGTTACACAGACGCACTTGTTGACACTACTCTCAGATTTTGTTCTGAAAAATACGAGTCCGTCAGATTTCTGCGAAAATGAATACTACTCAGGAGCTCCGAGCTCCGAACTCCGAAGCTGTGGCCACGTAAAAATATTCGCAAACAGGCTAGAATAAAAACAAACGTATAAACAACAGTATTGTTCTGATAAGAACAGGTATTTTTTTAAATGAAGCTTTTTAGATATAGTAATGAAGTGTTCTAATAAGAACAGGTTTTCAAACTCAAGAAAAAAGTGTGCACAGGCGAAGTTTTGATCTTCCGTAAGCCAAGCGTCAAAGCAATTGTCGTTTGATGTGATTTGTCGTCTGCTGACATGTGTGCGTAAAGTTGATGACGCGGTTTGCATATGCCGGCATAGATAGCGCTGCTAAACCTCCAAAAATGATCAGACGGGCAAATCACTTCACCAAAAGTTGCGGAACTTTTTGAAGTATTATTTAAGACAAAAAACCAAAAATCGATTTATTTTATGTTTTTGATTAAATCATTTGTATAGGCCCCCCTTAACTCATTTGCCAGAAAGTGTGTTGAACTGGGGCCCGTTATGGACACATAGCGCATTTTGTTACGAAAATTTTCATCAACTGTTAAAAAAGTTAGTCAGAAGCTCAAATTCAGCTGAGCTTCAAATTCTAGAATCTTTACGCAGTATGATTGCACTCTACAAATTAGAAGAATATTATGAACAGGAGTTAACTTTACGACAACGGAAATTTTTAAAAAATGTAATAGATAAACATAAATATTCCAACTATTCAATGAAGATTGATGAAATTAAAATGATAGGAAAAGGTTTGACACAAGATTTACCAGATGATCACTGTTTGGCATTGAGGCGAGTTGATGTTCAAATCGACGATAGCTCTGATGTTCAATATTATAAAAGAATAATCATTAATAATGAGATAATACATAGCAAATCATATACTAAAGTTCGGAAACGAAATAGCTTCACAGTACTGCTATCAAATAAAGAAGTTTTTGAAATTGATACTTTTATACTTGTTGAAGTACAAAAAAATAAAGTATATTTTGCCCTCGGAAGATACTTTCAAAAATGCAGGAACACATTATCCCCCCATGTTCAATTGCAACACTTAATATTCACGAGAGTCCAAGATCTTCAACAACCTCTAGCTGCAATTGATGCGAAAATAATACAGCAAAAAGTTACAACTGTACAAGACTCAGTTCATAAAGTACGTATTGCCTGTGTTCATCCGAACAAATTTGAATTGTTGACATAATATAACCACCGTGCTAACTGAAAAAAAAAAGTTAAGTTTCACGAAAAACAATCAAACATTGTACAGTAATGTTCATCGATGGTGTCCCCGCGGCTCACTATTCTTCCTAGCCTTTTTTTAAATCAAATTTCCCTTCTACAAATATTTCATTTGCCCATAACCAGTGGCTTACTTCATGACTCTGCTCCACCTCGCATCTGTCATATTCCTAATAACCTGAAGGTTTCACTGGTCATGGGCAAATAAAATATTTGTAGAAGGGAAATTTGATTCAAAAAAAGGCTGGGAAAAATAGTGAGCCACTGGGACACCATCGATGAACATTACTGTACAATGAAATAAAGGGTAATAAATGAAAATAATTTTAAGGTGTAATTTGAGAGTGTTAAAAAATAATACTTCTATTAAAAAGAAATAATATACAGAAATAAAGTCAAATTAAAAAATCTGATGTGGCTTATTTATTTTTTGTGGCTTATTCCCCAATAAAGTATAGTACTACCTCGCTATAAGCGACTGGTAAGGCGGTCAGGGGAACAGGATTCCAAGAAATTCGTCACCGAAGCGTTCCCCACTACAAGAAAATCGCACATGTGTCAGTGCGTCAGTGAGCATCACCACTGAGAGTACCTTACGTATACAGGTAGAGTGGGGGAAGCTGTAAAGCTCGCTCAACCGGAACGATATTCGCTTGTAGCGAGGGAGCTTATATCGAGGTAGGACTATACTTACTGAAAATATAGAGATAAAGTTAAATGAAATATGATATCTAAGCAGCAACATTTTGAAGAAAATTATACCAATTGTGATAAAACAAAACAAGTAATCGAATTTGTAGATCGATAAAATCGAAGCTCAGTGAGTAAAGCAATTGGTGATTTAGTACCAACTGAAACCTTAATGTAGTAAAGTGACAATCTGAGTTATTCGAAGTGAATTTTCATACAATATTTGAAAAGAAAAAAAAAAAATCATTAAACTGTACATCAAGTTCCTGCAAAAACAAATTTTTTTCAGCAAATTTGGTAAATCATAATTTTATAGGGAGAATATTCGGTGAGAGTAAACGATCCCCTTCCTACGGCAAAACTAGCACAGGCGCGCACCGCGTGCGTGAGGCTCGTTCGGGAGGGGACAGGCGGCCGGTTGTGCTTCTACCGAACCTTCCGCGCTAGGCTGAATCCGTACATCCGATCCGCCATCCGTATAGCGCTAACTTGATGAATTCTTAACTTGAAAATCAATCATCACACTGAACACGGCAAAGAAAACGAGAAGTGAATTTCTCATTCCCGAACGGGAATAAAATAAATTCGCCTGATGTGAACATGTTTTTTCAAAATTTATCAACGAACTTATAATCAAATATCAATTAATTGGATTTAATTAATGATTATCAGTTTTTATGAGCGATATTTGAGACAAAGTGAAACAGGTAAGTGAAGGGTGAATAATTGAAGACACCATCGTCGAAAATTGATTTTTCAGAACTCAATTTTATTTGAAACATCTGCTCGAAATACTAGTTTTCAATTGAATAAAAGTTAACAATTCGTGAGAAAGTTTCCAGTGTTTGTGTCAACTTTAGTTTAACAATAACATAATTTAATAGAATAAATGTTTTATTTGATAGATTAAATGTTTTATTGTATTATTGTTCAACTAAAGTCGACACAAAAACTGGAAACTTTTACACGAATCGCTAACTTTTATTCAATTGAATCCCAGTTTCGAGCAGATGTTTTAAATAAAATTGAGTTCTGAAAAATCAATTTTTAACGATGCTGTCTTCAATGATTCACCCTCCACTTACTTGTTCCACTTTGTCTCAAATATCGCTCATAAACACTGATAATCAATACTTCAATCCAATTGATTGATATTTGATCTTAAATTGGTTGATAAATTTTGAAAATAAATGTTCTCGTCAGGCGAATTCATTTTATTCCCGTTAGGGCCGAGAAATTCATTCCTCGCCTTCTTTGCCGTGTTCAGTGTGATTATTGCTTTTGAACTTAAGAATTCATCGAGTTAGCGCGGATGGGCTATACGGATTCGGCCTAACGCAGAAGATTCGGTGGAAGTACCACTGGCCGCCCATCCCCTCCCGAACGAGCCTCATGCACGCGGTGCGCGCCTGTGTTGGTTTTGCCGTAGGAAGGGGATCGTTTACTCTCACCGAATATTCTCGTTGTGTACATTATAGCGGATCTAGCGTCGAGCGAGCTTCACGTTCAACATAATTAAATGATTAAACGAACTTACCAAGTGAAGTTCTATCATAATTGTATGTAGCGCCTCTTCCGAAAGATCAACTGTAGTAGCCCCCTTCCCCACAGGTGTCACCACAAGTTTTAAAGCCCGTACCCGTATTATCAAGAGACTCGGTATTAAAAAAAAAATAGGCTTTTTCTCTCCGATGTTGGTAGCTGTACTAGTGCGTCACTTCCTGATCTCATGAATTTAAAGCGTTGCCGTAGACGTCTGGGTATATATCTATTGTCTATGATAGATATGGGCAATTTAAATGTTTACGCGGGTGGGACTGATCTTTCGGAAGAGGCGCTACATACAATTATGATAGAACTTCACTTGGTAAGTTCGTTTAATCATTTAATTGTATTTCGCGCCTCTTCCTCAGATCAACTGTAGATGTTTAAAGTTATTTACGGCAACAAGTATTTCGTATTTTTTTTTTTACAAGTTAAGCTTATTTTTCTATCTATCAGGTACAATACATGTTTTCTTACTGCAATATTGCTCGGGCAAATGCCCCGCTATCGTTAACAATAGGTAAGTTATAAAATTGAGCGAAGGACTGCGAATTGCGTGTCCATCCTGCAGTCGATCTTATACAATCAATATTTACGCCCTTAACATTGGCATTCGACGTTGACGTATGACGAGTGCTATGTGCGGAAAAAATTTGGGTGTCTAGTCCGCTTTTAGCGAGCATGTTCTTTATCCATCGACATAGAGTTTGGCAGGAAACTGCTTTATGAGGTTTCTTGAAGGCGATAAATAAGGATTCTTCCGCACCACGCAGGTCCTTGGTTTTTAACATATAAGCCTTTAATGTTGTTGCGGCACAAATTGTTGGGTCCTTCTCATCAAAGGGTAAAACTAGCAGGGGTTGCTTTCTGTTGGCAGCCGACGTCTTGATTTTATCCGGAATTTTGACCTGGACGGACGTTTGATGTCTTTCGATATTTTGTATCTTTATCAGTGAAAAGGTTTGCATTCGGTGTCCGGTTACGAGTGAGAGCAGAGCTACAAGTTTTTGCGAGATCATTTCTAGAGACATATCCTCGTTCGATCCAAGCGTACTTATATAGTTTAGAACGATTTTAGGGTCCCATGTCTGCTCGTACTTTGGCCTGGAAGGGCGCAACTCAGATACGCCTTTGAATAAGCGTTTGATTCTAGAATCCTGGCCTATTTCCGGACCCGTAATTAAGGCTATAGCCGATCGCAAGCAGTTCAGAGAACCTCGTGAAGCTCCGTTATTATACTCTTTGGTAAGCAATGCCAACACATCCTCTACCGAAGTTTGAAAGGGATTGATATCTCTCTCAGCACAGAAATTCCACCATTTTTTCAGTGAGCTGTTATATTGCTTGAGTGACGAATCTCGAAGAGAGGCGATCATTATTTCCATTGATTCTGCTGGGATGCCCCTCATCGCGAAAGATCTCCTGATAACAGTCCGGCAACCAGGGTAGTTTTTCTCCAAAGAGGGTGTGGTTCTCTGTTTGAAGAAAATAGTAGTTGTCTGTTAGGTTTGAAATATATTGGCTCTGTAATAAGGAGAGCGCGAAATAGTGGGTACCACGGCTGTGCCGGCCACTCCGGAACTACAAGAATACCCCGTGATCCCTCGTCTCTTATTTTCCGTAATACACGTAAAATAATTACAAACGGTGGAAAAGCGTAAAAATAATAATTTTTCCAAGGCACCGTAAAGGCGTCAACTGCTATGCTATTCGGATCTTGAAGCCACGAGATATATTTATCGCATTTCTTATTTACGCGAGTAGCAAATAGATCAATTTCTGGTTCGCCAAATGTGCGAACTATTTTTCCGAACGCCGTTTGAGATAATTCGAGTTCCGTTTCTGGCTCCAATCTACGAGACTCAAAATCTGCTTCAAAATTATCTTTGGAGCTGATGAACGACGCAAAAATCCAAATTTTTCGCTCTTCACACCAATCCCAAATTTGTCTGGCTAAGTTACTCAAGCGCGCGAACCGAACTCCTCCCATTCTATTTATATATGATATGGCTGTGGTGTTATCCAGACGCAACAAGATATCGCAGTTTCTGAGGTCGCTCGCAAAACATTTAAGGCCGAAAAAGGCGGTGGTCAACTCCAAAATGTTTATATGCATTTTTCGTTCCTCCTCATTCCAAAACCCATGTGATCTGGCCTGTTCACAGGTAACTCCCCATCCTGACAATGAAGCATCCGTAAAAATCTCACGACAAAAAACGGGTGGTCTAGTAGATTTATGTGCGTGCAGAATATTTTTCCCCCACCACTCAAAGTCCGTTTGTAAATCTTTGCTTAAAGTAATATAGCTGTCATACGATCCATTACTAGATTACAGAGCAAGATATCGAGCCTTTTCAAATAATTTCGTGTGACCTAAGCCGTACATAACGGCAGGACAACATGATCCAACTAGGCCAACGAACTCGGCAAATTTACGAATTTTGCATACACTTATCGCCCGATATTTTTCTATTTCTCTCTTTACTCGATCTCTTTTGTCTTGTGTGAGCTCAATAATCATTCTTTCGGAATCAAATAAAAACCCCAGAAATTTACATTTCCTTGACGGTATCAATTGACATTTTCCCTCATTGATAACAAAACCGAGCTGCTCCAACAACGAGCGAGTGGAGAGAATATTTGCTTGACATTCATCGTAAGATCTGCCAAACAATAACAGGTCGTCAAGGTAAATTACCGATAAAAATCCTCTGCGTCTCAAGTTTACCATTACCGGTTTTAAGATCTTTGTAAATATAAATACGTATGGTGCTGTCGTGAGGCCAAAGGGTAGGCAGGTAAATTCGAAAGATTGATTATTATATCTAAATCTCAAAAATTTCCGATCGGATTCTGCCACTGGCACTACGTAATACGCGTCCTTTAAGTCTACCGTTGCCATGAAGCAATCTTTGCTCATTAGGTTTATAACCGCCTTGCGGTCCTCGAGTTTGAAGTGTTCTACCGAAACGAACTTGTTCAATTCTTTGAGGTTGAGAATAAAACGACTCGTGCCATCTGGCTTTGGTACTAAAAAAATTTGCGATATAAATTGATCTCGACTATCCTTGCATGGTTTTATCGCGCCCTTATTCAAAAGCTTCGAAATCAGCTTTGAAATCTCCAAATGTTCTTTTGAACTCAGAGTACGTTCTTTTGGCGGGTTGTCTTGAGTTGGTCGAGACTCGAATGGTATTTTATACCCTTGTACACACGACAAAATATATCGATCAAATGTTATCTCCTCCCATTTTGAGATAAAATTCCGCAGTCTGCCAGCAATGATACTTACGTCATCTAGTATCGTCTCTGACGATGATTCTCGTATTTCCGGTTGGTTTTCCAGTTGCTCTCGTATCTCTGATTGCCTCGTCGACTGGGCGGAGGATGCTGAGACCTCGTATACTGCGGCTTTTTCCCGCCCAGCGTTGATAAGACTTGTCGTTGGTTCAACTGCGATCGACGGGGCGGGAATTTCAAGTTTTTTGAACTATTGTTCTGAGGTTTTGTCGCAGTTCTCATAACCAGATCTTTTTTACAGACTTCCAACGCCTTTGCCGCCTTTAATCTTTCTTCCAGCTGCTTTCCAAACAGGAATTCGTCAGGAGTAGTTCCATTCAGCACGTCCTTAAAGGGCGCGCCCAGGTTCGCCAATATTAAGCTCTTCCTAATATTCGACTCATCATGCTGCAAGTCTGATAGCAGTCTCCCAATATCGCTCAGCTGCTCGAACATATCAAGGTTATCGTTGGCGCTGTATCGCTGCAAAAACCCTGAGAAGGTTTTTCCCACCGCTGCTAGACAGGCAGTGATTTTTGCCTGTTTGGCTTCGATGCGCTCATCTCTCTTAATTGTTGTTTCTTGTAGAGACACTCTTACCTCCGAATTTATTTTTGGCGGGTCAATAATGCGGCAGTTCTTAGGCGGTGGATATTTTTTAATAAGAGCCACTCTGTCCTCTGTTGGCATGCCACTCTTTAATATTTCCTCCCAGCGAACTTTGAGATCATTTGGTATGGCGGCATCCAAGACACGGTCCTCTAGGAAACGTTTGCCCATGACCTCGAGGATTTTGGGATCCAAAATCATCTCTACCTCGTGAGACTCAGACACTTGGGCCTGATGAAGAACTGGAAGATTCATCTCTCTGCTCTCTTCGACTACTGGTGCGTTCGCTTGCTGCTCAGATATGTGTGCCACAGTATGAGCAGTGTGGGGATCCTGAACAGTCACCGGCTGTTCATTTCTTTCCAGATCCTCCTCTCCGTTGGCCTCATCATCCATGGATTGTATCGGCGTTTGGCTCCGACGTCTCTCGTGACTATGATGTCTATCGAGAGAGTATCGAGAACTTCCCGAGCTGTGTCGATGCCCTGACAGACAAAAGATAATAATCACCATTATTATCTCTATATTCAAAATTAGACATACATTGAGTTAGAGCTCAACGATGCTTGGATCTTTTTTTTTTTTTTTTTTTTAATTTCGCCAAATGCGAGATCTGTCTGTACGCTAAGGTTAGAGCCATTTCGAGTGACAGGGCAATGTCTTTTGGCCAGAGTATAACTCCCTCCTATAGGTTAGAGCCTACACGGGTGGCTGTCGATTTCATGGCGACTATTTTAACCTCCGAGCGACGGGGCAATGCTTTTTTGGCCTGAGTATAACACCCTCGTATAGGTTAGAGCCTATACGAGTGCCTGTCGTATCCTCAAGTTTCTCTTGGAATTTTTATGGCGATTCTGTTCGTCAATAATGCCGATAGGTCTGAGTAATAACTCTCGTGAATAGGATAGGGCCTAAACACGCGACCATCCATAGCGTTTTTCTCCAGCTAACCTCCTTCTCCATGTGCTAGAACAAACATAACCTCAACAATACTTACTGCGTTCTTTCTTTCGTTTCTTCTTCTTCTCTTTTCTGAGAAGCAACTCTTCTAGTCTCTCGATTCGCTTATCAAGGCGATTCTCCTTGTCCTCGCTGTCCGTTGATATACTTCTCGTACGTTTTCTATTCATATTTGGTAAAATCTTATGTGCAAAAAAAAAATACGTGTGGTTTCACCTGCACAAGGAAAAAGAATGAGATCAGGAAGTGACGCACTAGTACAGCTACCAACATCGGAGAGAAAAAGCCTATAATATACGGGCTTTAAAACTTGTGGTGACACCTGTGGGGGAGGGGGCTACTACAGTTGATCTGAGGAAGAGGCGCGAAATACAATCTACAGTTTACATTGCCCGGGAAAAACGAATTAGATCTGACCAGATATAATTATATCTGGTCAGATCTAATTATATCTGGTCAGATCTATTTATATCTGCTCTGATATGACATTTTAGACATGCTCGGATCTAGTTATATCTGATCAGATCTGGCCAGATATAACTATATCTGGACTGAAAACTTTCCCAGATATGATTAGATCTAGTTATATCTGGGCTTAAAACTTAACCAGATATGATTAGATCTAGTTATATCAGGCCAGATCTGATCAGATATAACTATATCTGGGCTGAAAACTTTCCAAGATATGATTAGATCTAGTTATATCTGATCAGATCTGGCCAGATATAACTATATTAGGGCTGAAAACTTTCCAAGATATGATCAGATCTGGCCAGATATAACTAGATCTAATCATATCTGGGAAAGTTTTCAGTCCAGATATTGGGATCTGACATTCCAGCTGGCGCACTCTTGCGGCCAGATAGATGAAGCTTTTATTTCCAACGTGAACATATGCAATTGCATGTTACAAGCATTACAAGTTTATAATTTCTCACTCATTTCGGCTTAAAAAGTGAAAAATGGAAGGTGCAAGTTTTCCAGAACGTAAAGTGAGCAAAAACAGAGAGTGTTGTTGCGTAAAAAGTTGTAGCTCAAAAGCATATACAAACGCGAGTGTTAGTTTTCATCGGTTTCCGAAGCCAAATAAATATTTCGTAGACAGAGAAAATCATTTTGGAGTAAAGGAAAAGATTGATTCATTCAAGCTATGGAAAATCAATCTCAAGAAGAATCACACAACTCTGAGAATGAAGGTGTGCTCTTTGCATTTTACAAAAGAAGATTACATTCTTCCAGGTAATTAACTCTTATGATAAAAATTTAGGTTAGATGTACCTTAACAGCAATGTTTTACTCATGAGAAAATCATATCTGATTTATTATTTAGCAATTCTCTCGTATAATGAGATAAGTAACTGAAACGAATTTTCTTTATTATTAAAAATTCCAGATGCTATAGCCAAACGGAGAGTTTTGAAGAAAAACGCCGTTCCTACATGTAATCTTCCAAAAACTTATGATAAGAAAAAGAATTTGAAAGCAGACCAAGCACGTTTAGAGAGAAGAATGAAACGAGACTTTAAATCTGATACTTTGGTGGATACTCAAGATATCAAAAAAGATGGTCCATCAAACGACGCAGGATTCAACCAAAATGTTTTCGCAGATAGCAGCCAGTCTCGGTTTCTTGAAGAAACTCTTCCGATGGAAGTTTCAAATGTAGTATCGAAGGTGAATGCTGAAACTCAAACGGATGAAAGACATAGAGTCACTGAGCCTAGTATCAAGAAATTCAAGGATTTTGAAGTGCAAGTAAATACTTTGAATCAGAGAAGACGAAGTTTTGTAGATTCGATTGGATCGGATGCTGAATTGAGTACTGCTACTGGCATAGAATCATTTGAAATTTTAGATACGATTGTGAAAATGGTTAAGCATGTGTACGGTGATAAATATGAAGGATCAAATATAAAAGCAAACACGAGAGATAGAGTGATAATGGTATTTACAAAATTAAAACAGAATTTATCATATAGTCTATTAGCGATGATGTTCAATACGTATACAGCAAAGCACTTCCAACGAGTATTCGAAGAAACCATAAAAGTATTAAGCAGTGTATTAAAATCAGTGATTCCATGGCCATCGAAAGATGAAATTCTGAGTAATCTTCCAAAATGTTTCAAAGGATTTGAAGGCACCAGAGTAGTATTAGATTGCACAGAAGTTTATATTCAACAACCTAAAGAAGTTTGTTGTCAAGTTGCAACATACTCGCACTATAAGAGTCATGTCACTGCTAAGATCATGACTGGTGTTTCACCATCCGGAACTATTACATTTTTGAGTAGGGTGTATGGTGGCAGAGTAAGTGATTCAATGATTTTCGAACAAAGTGATCTGTTTAAACTTTTGGAGCCAGGTGATGCAATTATGGTTGATCGAGGTTTCCTCATTGATCAACACTGTGAGATTAACCGCTGGAAATGCATAAGACCACCATTTTTGAAAGACAAAAAGCAATTTTCCAAAGAAGAGTCTAATCTAACTTCAAAAATTGCTTCAGCTAGGGTTCATATTGAACGCTCAAATCAAAGAATTAAAACATTCAAAATTGTTGGATCTGTGTTACCTGGAAATTTATTGGTATTGTTAGAAGACATTTTTACAGTAATTTGTGGTACGATTAATATGTCTTCACCGATTTTAAAAGATGACAAGTTCATGGAAGATTAAGTGAAATGTTATGGTTTTCCATTGAATGAATGTATACTACGAAATATCAGTTTTTCATAAAATTTTGTAAATTTTTTTGCACATCATGTTTTTTCCAGAAATAAATAAATATCGATTAATAAAAATATTTATAGAGTTGGATAAAGAATCACCAATAAAAAGTTTTGAAGAATAATATGTATTGATAAATTGCACGTCACAACTGGTACATTATAAACTTTTTACATAGATATCCCTAAATTATTAGTTTGATATGACTCTTGAACAATGACATTGAAGTCTGCATCGTTGGAACGCAACGAAATAGCGAAAATAATAATTCAGATATATTTATTTAGCAAAAATGATCCTGCTATATGTTTGAGAAGTGAAAACGACTAGAAATAACTTGAAAATGTTAATAAACCTAGTAGGATCATTTTTATGCTATGTATGTTTCTTTTAAATTTACGTTGAATTTCATTGCGTTCCAACGATGCAAGCTTCAATGTCGTCTTGAACAAATACTGTGGATTCATGACAAGATATTTTTATTAAGTATATCACAGCTTAGGATCACTCTTTGGAATACTTTTTTTTAGTACGATTTCTTAAAACTATGCAATAAACTTTACTAAACTAATTTGTACTGTTCTCTTTATCAGAATGATACCACATAACCTGGAATTGTCATTTTTTTTCGTGTCATCATTCTTCACACGTTTTTTTAAAACACAAATAGTGTAACATTGTAGTAAAATAAATCTTTTTCAATGCAGTTAACATATTCATAATGAAAGGTCCATCAAAAGCAACTTCCAGAATGAACAATTTCTCATCAAAACTAGAATATACAACGAAATCTGCGTATTTAACATTTAACACAGCCATTCCTAGTTGTACCTGGCCATAGTACCTGTGTTTTTTCCGTAGTACAATGTTCTCTCCATCTGTAGTGAAGAAAGTTTTCATTTGTTCATCAACAGTTTGCTGAATACCTGCTTTCTTTCCTACAACTGGACACTTGATTTCAAGAACACCTGAAGGTTTTCCATCACTAAAAATCACACCATCAGGAGAGTACGCCAACCATGGATTTTGATTAGATACAATCAAACCAGTTTCAACGACAGTCTTTTTGGTGAAATTGACATAAGCTTTTCGAGCCTCGTCTTCCGTTATTTTTCCATACTCTGTGTACTCAGTCTTAAAATCTTTTGGAGTAAATGTATCTTTACATTTTTATCCCAATTTGGATTCTTATTTCTTGTGTATGTGAAGATTCCATAACAAATTGATCCTGTTATTCTCTTTCTTCTTTCAGTTTGCCACGAGTCATAAAAATTCTTGGTATTCTCGCACATTTGAATGAAATCTCCATTTAGATTTTGCAGTGTACCCTTACAACATTCTCCAGTCAGTTGGAAAGGAAGATCTTGAAATATCTTCATCAATTCACTGTTTTGATTTTGAAAAATTAGTTCAAAAGCAGTTTTTTCTCTGTCCGATACTTTAGTTTTCACTTGTACAGCTTTCAAACTATGTCTTTTTGACCTACAGCACAAATAAATTTCATTACGTTACTACAGTAGTCGATAGATTTTATAATAAACTATAATATTATGAGACATTTTTGAAATAACATACTTATCTCTGGCAATAGCTGATTTTTCAAGATTACTACAAGCCATAGAATGTAAATCTACCAATTCATTGGTATTCAATTCCTTCAGAAAGCTCCTTCGTTTTTTCTTTCCTTGATTATCCTGGATGTTGTGATTTTCATCGATGCTTGTTTTTTCATGTTCTTGCTTCTTCATATTCGCATAGCAATTGTGAAACATCAAAGGTGCAGGTTCAAAATTAACCATAGCCTCCTGGAATGACTTCTTCCATGCGCATTTTTTGTCAGTACAAGATAGGACTTCTAAAGCTTCTTCTCTTCTGTTAATCAATAATAATCAATATTTCACAAACAATTATTTTGATTGTATGCTGAGTATGTTTAGATTTTTTATTTTAGAGGTTAACTTACTTTTCAAGATATATGAGAACTGACAGAATGTGTTTACACTTTCCATCGAGCCCAGCAGCACATGAACAATTACAGCATAAAATTTCTCCTCGATCTGTAAACTCTCCATCAATTTGATGCGGTTTTTCTTTCAAATGGGAAACAGATAGGCAAAAAGCGGTAAAGTTGACGATACCGGGCCTCGACTTCTCTTCATTTTTCCCACATTGAATCATAAATTTCGACCTCTCCAACCTATCACCTTCTTTGTATTTCCTCTGGAGTAAGTTTTCACCCGCATATCGCTTGACACTTTCACTTGAAATTAACATTATTCTGAAAATACTCTCATATCTCCTATCTAACACGTGTTAAATGTTGTTTTTGCGGCGCCATGTTTTGACGTCATCACCTAGGCTCCGCCCCCATGTCAGATCCCAATAGTTATATCTGGCCAGATCTGATCAGATATAACTAGATCCGAGCATGTCTAAAATGTCATATCAGAGCAGATATAAATAGATCTAATTCGTTTTTCCCGGGTCGTAAGGTAAAGAATAAAAAACAAATCTTATTGTCAATAATTATCTTTCTTATTTCAGAATAGTATTTGGATTTTATACATGTACATTCACAATTTATCCAGCATATGATGGTAACAAGAATCACAACAATTTGAAGATCTGGCCAGATCTGATCAGATCTGATCTCTTTTTTCTTTGTGTTATATCTGGTCAGATCTGATTATATCTGACCAGATCTCGTCAGATAGAGACAATTTAAAGATCTGACCAGATCTGCCTTAGCAGATCTGGCCAGATCTTATTATATATGGCCAGATCTAATTCGTTTTTCCCGGGTGCTACTTGATTCTAAGATTGGTCTACGTAAAACAATTGAAAGCATTTTGATTTCTTGAAAGGATTTCAATTTTGCAAACGATGCCTAACAAAAAAAGGTATCATGAATTTTTTTTAATCAGAATATAATTCAACGATAATAATTGTGTAACCCAACTACATTACTACCTCGAATATTCATTATAATTTTATAAGAATTTATAGTCTGAATATTGTTAAATACAATTATTCACGCTAATATAATAACAATTTACATTTTTGTAGGTGACAACAAGTTGCTGAAAACAATAAATGTTACCTAAAATTACGCATGATAACCTTAAAACGTTGATTGAAATATTGGTTATAATTATTGCTGTTATTATTTTTATTATTATTATTATTTATATTATTTTCTAATAAATAATTTTATATGGCACTAAAATCAGTAGACACCAGATTATTTTTTAGTTTCATTTAACAAATTGATAAATGCTGAAAAAATATTTTTTTAAACTTGCATCCAAATTTTTTTTAAATTTCTGCATGTGAAATTTTTTCTCAAATTTTTTTTTCTCATAATAATTTGTTTGTTGAGAAAAATCAAAAAAATTGTCAGATGTCTGTTAACTTCAGTCTCATATTTATATATTTATTTATAGATCATCTTTTCACTTTTACAATATAAGAAATATGTTATTAAATTTTTTTTAATACATGATTTCATGAGTTTACTTTATTAATTGAAAAATATAATTTTCTAGTCAAAAATGGTGGGCCTTGGTTGAGTGGGTAGGTGGAGAGGACGACAAAACAATGACACCAGATATAAATGTATCTCATATAAAAGATTTTGATGTCGAAAATTTTTTTGACGATTGCCATGATCCAAAAACTGTTTACGTTGTTGAGTGGCGTGATACAGTAAAAGAACCACTCGGTGGCTGGAAATGCTTCAATGCGATGGTTATTGAAGTTTCCCGTAAGAGTCTTTTGTATTATTTAAATAAACAAATAATCATAAAATTATTTATTTTTGCATAACAAAATTGGCAGTTGATGATATCTGATTGTTGTAGATTCAATTAGAATTTTCGAAAGAAAACTTGATGCTCTTGAGGGCATTAAGTCTCCCGGGCCTTCTGTTAAACCAGAGTCATTATTGGTCGAAAGTTCTGATGGTGGAGTTGAAATTGTAGGTGATGCCGATCGTGTTATTAATCATAAGAAGAAGTTAAGATTTTCGACAGATAATGAATCATTTGATGGAGAAGATGATGATAATACAAATGAACAAAGTCCAACTGACACTGTAGGTATCTTAGGATGAAATAAATATTGCATACGTAACTTATGTTTAATTAAAAAGTTACTGAGCAAAATTTTTATGAACTTTATTGCTTTACTTTACGTCACAAACGGAAAACTGATTACTTGATGAATTTTATTCTATCACCTAGCCAAGTTCTGTCACTCAACCACTTCAAAAGGATTTAGAGGTAATCGCAACAACATCCAAGGAGACTAATCAATTTGTGACTAAAGAAGATTTTGAAAAAGGTAATGATGAAAATTAAAAAGTACTTACTTAAAATCATAAATAAAATTTCAATTTCTTTGCAGCTACCGAGAATATTCGGTGAGACTACACGATCCCCTTCCTATGGCAAAACCAACACAAGTGCACCGCGTGCGTGAGGCTAGTTTAGGACGGAATGAGGTGCCAGTATAGCATTGCATCCCCTCCCGAACGATCCTCACGCACACGGTGAGCGCCTGTGTTGGTTTTGCTGTAGGAAGGGGATCGTGTAGTCTCACCGAATATTCACGGTATGTTAAAAATGAAAAAGTATTATCAAGCTTGTCCAGAGAAAGTTGTTTCGTCATCAAAATTAAAAAAGTATAAGATAAAAGGCAAAAAAGTGGTGCGTACTCATATCTATGTTTTTATATTTTATTTTTTGGCTTCTTTAAAAATAAAAGCATTCTTCAAAATTAAATTCAATCGATACACATGAAAAAATTTACATATCTTACCACAAAAATTATTCGAGTAAAATAAAATTATTTTTATATTCCTATTAATATGAAAGGAACTTGGCCATGAGGGATCTGATGTTTTCGTCACTGAAGATCAGTGGAATGCTGCCACAAGCAAGTCTACATTCACATCGATGGCAACGTCATTGCTCGATCGCTTCAACGTTTCCTCCTGAGACATTATTGATTAGCAATTACGAGGGTGGCCGATCAAAAAACACCGAAGATAAGGATCAGAAATATATAGGACTCGATAAACATATTATTAATGCTATTAAAGGTATCATATAATTTTTAATTCTAAATTAGCATTCATATATCACTTTTATAGCTCTGAATTCATTTATAGAAAAAAAAAATCAAATTGAGGGGGTACATACACCCTTAAAATAATTTCTTCCAAATTGCTGCTACGCTCTGAGAAAACATTCTAGTGACTCAGTTTCTCTGCAGTTGATTAGTGCTATTTTGATACATAGTTCATGATTTTTCCAGATTTCATGTCTTCCGCTGAACATAAATTCAGTCCATCGAAGAAAAACCAGTTGTCGTAAGGTACAGGTTGCTGCGTTGGATGAAATTTCTTCAACTTTTAAGGAAATATTCTGTATGAATGTAATTCCGGCCCAAACGGTTAATATTTCATCAATTTAAGTTTTAGACATAAAAATTTTTGATTGTAAGAATTTTTTTCCATCGTTCTGGAGAAAACTTTTTGAAACCAAAAATTTCTATATCTAAAAATTTAATTTATCGAATATTATTGGTTTGGTCCGAAATTACATTCATACAGAATATTTCCTTAAAAGTTGAAGAAATTTCATCCAACGCAGCAACCTGTACCCTACGACAACTGGTTTTTCTTCGATGGACTGAATTTATGTTCAGCGGAGGACATCAAATCTGGAAAACTCATGAACTATGTATCAGAATAGCACTAATCAACTGTAGAAAAACTGAGCCACTAGAATGTTTTCTCAGAGCGTAGCAGCAATTTGCAAAAAATTATTTCAAAGGTGTATGCACCCCCTTAAAAACGAATAATTTTTGAATATACTCACAAATTCTGCTTCTAATCCACGCTGCGTATGCGTAAGTCTTTCATATCTCTACAGCGTAAATTTACTTGAATTGTTTTGCATGCAAAAAGTACTGAGCTCTCAGTATTTTTTTTCCGTAAGGGACATATCCCCGGATATATTCTGAATAAATCCAAGGATATATCCCGACTATATTTCCAGATATATCCTGAATACATTTCCAGATATACCCCAAAAATATCCTTGAATATATCCTGAATATACTTTTGAATATATGCCAGGATATATCCGAGGATTCATGCAAGGATATATCCGAGGATATATGCTAAAGAATATATGCTAAGATATATGTTAGGATATATGATATGAGCATATATCCTAGCATATATCTTTGGGCAAATTTGAGTATATCCGGCATATATTCTGGCATATATTCCAGCATATATGCTAGAATATATTCCCGGCATATATCCATGGATATATATTTTTTTCGTGGGGGCTAGGCTTCCCCAGGCTAGAGAGACTGACCGCTTTAGCGGTGCTAAGAAATGGAATCTCTTCGCTCGGCTCCCAGGACCCAGTAGTCCGAGCCGCGGCAAGTAGCCACAAGAGAGTTAAAATACTAGAAAAGGCCGCGCAAGCGATCAGACTAAGATGGCCGGTCACTATAGAACAAGTCCAGGCCGCCAAGCTCAATCTCAGGCGTGCCGATTTGCTGGACTGGAGCCGGCTGCAGGGCCAGGGAGTGGGTGTGAAGAGCTTCCACCACGACAAAATAGGCAACTCCTGGCTATCGAAGCCAGAATTATTGAAAGAGTCGCGGATACCAGACGCGATACGGCTGCGAACGAATACATTCGGCACGCGAGCAGTCCTATCGCGAGCCAATAAGAATATAGCGACCGAATGCCGCAGATGCGGAGCGGAGAGGGAGACTCTTGGGCATGTGCTAGGTAGCTGTACCTACACCAAACCCCTCCGCATCCGGCGACATAATGAAATTAAAAACTCTATAGCCGAGAAGTGGGCCACCAAGGGTACCACCTTAGTCGAGCCAACCTTCAAAGTAGGGGATAGCCTATATAAGCCTGACCTCGTCGTCAAAGACGGGACGAAGGCCTTCATAGTCGACGTAACCGTCCGCTATGAAAACCAGGACTACCTTGCAGAAGCGGCCGCAGAAAAGGTGCGCAAATATAGCGCGATCATTCAATCATAGCTCTTTCAACTGGTTACACTAGTGTACACCGAGGGCACACCGCTGCACTAGGAAAGTGTAGCGTGTGGTCAAAACTGTACTTGCGTAGTACAGATGCGCAGTGAGCCAGTGTAGCCACGACGCGACATTCGGCAAATACCGGCGCTACGTTGTTTTGATTAGTTCTTGCGACCACGCGTGTGTGTTATCTGCATGATCTGTATCTCCGTTACTAATTTTGAACGAAATTTAACAAAAATGCTGATAAAATTTATTGTCAACGATGAGATGATAGAACTGTGCCCAGCATCAGACGATGAGGAAATGTGCAATAATTTAAGAGGTTAGTTCATTCATCTCCCTTTCAACATAAGTGTACCCTATTACAAACTTTGCCATGAAACGAGATTCGTTCATTATAAATGTTCTTATGTTTAGACAATAACGCATTTACAACGAACATGATACGAGAATTAGCAGAAACCAACCAGATTAGAATACAACAAACCCATCCTGAGAATCACTCGATTGATAACGGAAACAGAGTGAAAAAAATTGAACTATACTTCGTGTGATACCAGAACTATTCTACTCTTGAAAATATATACATTAATGATAATTCTTATTTTATAGAGATGAGATGGTATATATTGCGGAGGATACAGTAGAGCCACGCGAAGATGTACCTGACAACGATTCAGAGGACTGTGACCCCACTGATCAAGCGTGCAAAGATAGTAAGTGAATTCTAGTATCGTTCGTATAATATAATGTAACTTTTCATACAAAATTATAGTCGACACAAGCCTATAGAGAAAATTTTATTTCAATTCGTGTTCTGTCTTTCTCAGATGTGGGCTGGGATGATGCCCAGACACGTTTTATCCTGGACCAGTACCACGCATATATGACACAGATCGGGCCAATGAAGAAGTTTAAAACTAAAAAAGTCATGTGGCACCAAATTGCAAAAGATCTCAACACAAAACTAGGTGTTGAAAAAACTAGTTTACAAATTGAGAACCGTTATAAAACGGTTATCAGAAGAAAAAAGACTGCAGTTAATAATAATTCAAAATCAGGAAGCTCTCGACAGGAAGTTCAATACGAGGCAGAATTATCTAAGATCACAACCTTAGATGATAGTATCAAACCAGAATGCATACGAAGTGCTAAAGGGGTGAAGAGACTCAAAGAACGTGTAATTCAGAGCGATAGTGATCAAGGGAATGAGGAAAATAATAATATATCTCAGAAACTGGCAAAGAAGAGAAAGACATTCAGTGTGATTGGAACTCTAGAACGACTGCAACAAGAGAAAGAAAATGCAAGACAGCAACGTCACAACGAAAAACTGGACTTGATACGTGAACTTTTTGGTAAGAAAGCCTAAGTAAAGGTGTAAGGTTTAATACAGCTAAGCCAGTGTCTGTGATTTGAAGACTGAAATTGTTTTTACTAACACAGTATGTGATTTAGAATAAGTATTTTTATTTTAAGTTCCATGGTAAAAAATTCTATATTTTGTTTTTTAGTGAGACCCTGAATGCTCCTCTTTATTTTATTTTTAGTTGTGATTTCTAGTGACATAAAACTAAAAACGTGTGTAAACGAGTCAAAACAAGTCGGTGCAGCACGTGGGCTTGGTGTAATTTATCGATTCGGTTTTTTTTTTTAATTCATTGGCAATGTCGGTCAAATTTCGTGTGAACGATCAAGTAGTGGAGTTGTTCCCGGCACCAGGCATTAATTACGTACTACACTATGAGTGAAAATTAGTGTTTTATTTTAAGATGTTATAGCTGTATAAATGCAATATTATTTTTTTCAATAAGGTGATTGGAACCATTTCAATTTTCCTTTTTTCTATATTTCAATTTTATTTGAGGTCAGCATAAATAACACATATTATAATAACTAATTAATAAAAAACAGTTCGTACAAATATAACTTCATGTAATTCAATTGTTTATCCATTTTGTTCATCTTCGTCGTCATTTATTCTTCTCATTACATCATTTCTTTTTGCTTCCCCAAGCTGTTTCAGTAGTCGCTCCGCTTCGTCGTATATATCAAGCTCAACATCGTCTGCATGTTCCATTACGAGACCAAAGTTGTATTGATCATTAAACTCAATACAAAAATTGTGCAACACACAACAACTTATGACAAATCTACAAATTTTGTCCACTTCGTACATATGAACTTCCAGAAGTTGTCTAAACCTACCCTTCAGTAAGCCAAAACTGTTTTCGATGAGAACTCTCGTGGAACAAAATCGCTTATTATACAGCTTCTGTTGCTGGGTCAAATTTCCATAATCCCGGAATGGTACCAGCATCCACTCTCTTATGGGATATGCAGAGTCTCCCAGTATGTGATATTTTCTATCACATATTTGAGGAAGATCTGCACTAATATCTGACAACTGATACACTCTTGCATCGTGGATTTTTGCAGGTGCGCCCACAGATGTGTCTATAAAACGTTTTTTAGCGTCACATATGCCTTGCAATGTTACGCTAGGAATATCATGTCGGTTGACATAGGTAGATTTAATTTTGTGCCTCGGTGTACGAATTGTGATGGAGGTACCATCGCTGCATCCTATTGTATCAGGAAATCTTGCGACCTGTCAAAGTTAAAAATATGTATACCCAAACATTGACGTTTTGACATCAAGATTTGAATAGGCTACTTTTTTGAACATTATCAAATGGTATATACATTAAAAAAGTTGGTGGCCGCTTCCACTTTATTGTCTGGAAACTTGATCACGTTCGAAGCAATATCATTTAAAAAATCCATTACTCGGATTATTTGATTGAAGGTTGTAGAGCCTGCGACACCAAATCTTTGTCCAACATCCCGAAGGGATACTTTATTCCCAGCAAACCTGTGAATATTACAAAATACAGATTGAACAAACATAGAATTGCTGTTTTTGGTAGGATAAAACAATTTATAATGCAGTTTCAGCTTACCATAGAAAAGATAGTAAGTCATGTTCTGCCGATAACGGCATGCTACCTCCGCTGGATAAATCCGATGGGTAGAATCTCGATGCTTCGTATTCTTGAATGATTCTGTAGGCAGTTCGCCTATGGAGCCGAAAATTCTGTCTGAACTGGAGGATAAAGAATTCATCATAACTTTGCACGAAAGTGATATTAAGGCAATAATGTTGATACTGAAATGGTTTCCAGGACTTATTACTTCTTCTCCCGTGAACTGATGAATAACATGCAGGAAATTTTTTATTTTAGCTCTCTTCATTTTTGCGGAAAGAGCGGTAAGGACCATTTCATCATCACTGCTAGATGATGATGTCAGAAGGTCCATCACAGCCATAACCTCTCTGACATCGTTGGCAGCCATTTTATTGCACCGCACTGACACGAGCTCGCTACACCTTGATACACTATGGTCGTAAATGTTGCACCGCCGTTCCAGTAAAACAGCGTGTACTGAAATTCGTTGCCTAGTGCTGACACATCGCGGTACGAGTTGAACGCACTACACGATTCTAGTGTACACCGGGTGTACACTAGTGTAACCAGTTGAAAGCGCTATCAGTTAGGAGCACACCAGAGTGCACTGAGGTGGAGATCTTGCCGGTAGTGGTCGGCGCCCGGGGAGCGATCCCCCCGTTTACCTTGCAAGCACTGCAGGAGCTTGGGATCGGAAAGGCGGGAGCGCTTACGATTAGTCTAACGGCCCTAAGATGCTCTATTGAGCTGGCGAATATGTTTTTAGATGAAGTGGCACAAGCTGACATACGTCCGTAGGACAGGGAGCTGTATGGCCCCTGGACGAGTAAGAGCGACGTGTCGTCCGGACAGGTCCTGGACGAAGTGTTGAAGCATGGCATGATCCCCGGGGTTGTAAAGCACTTGCGGGGGATCGATGTCCACGTGGGCGGGAGCGCACCTCCACGGTCGTAAAAAGCCGCTGGGAGGAAAGCGGCCTGCCGACAGGTAATCTAGGGCCCCTTCAATCAGTCTACGCGACTGCGACAAATGAGTACGGACATGGGCCACTACACGAAATAAAGTGCTAGGAGGAACTAGCACGATATAGATCGAGAAATTAGCAGAGTAAGAATTGGGGGAGTAGGCGCCATGGCACCACTTGCATTACGGGTCCCGAGAGTGTTGGCAGATAGCGTGTGGGGTTCTGCAAAGGAGCCGCCCACCGACCGCACCCCCGCAAGCAAGATCTTTGAGTAGTCAGCCCGGCTGCAAGCGCCGTGATGAGGCCTGCATAAACTATTTGCCCACCTTGAGCGGCCGACCAATAGGTGGCCCTTGTTGAAATAACGGACGGGTCAAACGAGTACGATGACTAAGATATGAGCCCCAGGTGGTCCAACCTCTGGGTGCGAGTCGGCGATAGCATGCAGCTACCCGGCGGTAGAGCGGGGACAGGGTCCCCGGGCGGACGCCTTCGCGCGGCTTTCCCTGTTAAACCACCTGCGGGTGGCAACTAAGTTCCGCTTCCCCGAGCACACCTGGGGGACTCTACAAGCCTAATTTTTCCAACCACGAACACGGCAGCTGGACATGCATCACGCCCTTAAGGCGCCCCGTCCTAGTAATCGTTTTATACTGATAGACTGATTTATTGTTTTACTCCTCTTCTTTTTTTTCTTTGTTTCTTTTTTTTTTGTTTATTATTCATATGTTTTGTTTAATTTTTGTTGAATCTTTTATCTACTGACATGGACTATCTAGTCGAACATTTGTTATAGCCATTGTTAAGTTTTGCCCACTCGGGGGTTTCCCGAGGAAATCCGCGGTCCTCTCCTGAGGACCGTGCAGGAAATAGCCAAATGCCTCGTCATCTAATTAGTGACGCGCATGAATGGATTAACGAGATTCCCACTGTCCCTATCTACTCCCCCCAGGGGTTACTGCGGGGGTGGGTGTTGTTGGGGGCCGTGCATCCAGCACGGTCCCTGGCTGCCCAAGACCTCTAACGTAATACGGGGCTTGACACTCCCGGGGTACCCGAGTCCCAGATACCGTAGGCCTCGTGTCTGTTGCAACGACCCTTGTGGTGTGCTTGTCGCACCCATGGTAGTAACAGCGCGTGGAGCGGGGGTCTGGGCTTTGCCGCCTGAACTGCGAGGATGATAACCTCTTCAAAAATCCCCAATCTCAAGCTGTTGATGCACGTGGTGAGGAGATGCGTGGCCGGAGGGTGTGACCGGTTCCTAACGGCCAACCTCTGGGCACCTGGCGAACCCAGTTGTATTTAGCTATCCTGGGTCTATGGGACGTACGGCCCAGCGATTATTATCGTCCCATGCTCGTGGGAATTATCATGGTTGAAATCAATAAAATCGATGTAAGCGGCGGGGAGGGGCACAAGCCGAGTGCGGAGAGTGGGACGGGGGGGGGGGGGGGGGGGGGGGACCAGCGACGATAGCGTCAACCTGGTAAATCTTGGGGATGAGGGATTCAAAACCCCCAAAATTAAGGGCAAGAAGAGGAGGAAGGTCACGGCCTTGCCCATGAAGCCCGAGGAGGCTGGGTCAAGTAGCGGCTTCACCGTGCTTGATCCCAAACGCAAGAAGGCCGACGACCCTGCCCCTCCACCGGGGACGCGGGATTCTCCAATGGAGACCCGAGGTACCCCGTTGGTGGCTGGGGGGGTCGCGGTCGCGGAGGTATTAGCAGAGCCGGAGCCCGATGCACCTTCGGCCATGCGGCAACTAGGTAGGGACATTAGAACCCATGTCTTTGCCGAGGGCAGCAAGGTCCATCGGGACACGGCAGAGTTCATGATGAACAAAGTGGCGCAGTATGAAGAGCTGCTCACGAACCTGCTCCTCAAAAATGAGCGCCTCCAAGGCAGACTTGAGGAGCAGAGGGCCGTGCCCATAGGGCAAACGAGGACATATGCGGGCGCGGCCAGGGTGGGGCTAACTGTGAGGTCGTCGGAAAGTAACCCGAGGGTCCGTACCGACGTAACGCACAGGGCGCTACCGGAAAGCTACGCGGTCAGCCTTGATTGTGACGAGATAAAAACAAGAGTGCTTAAACAGGTCAGCCCTCACCTGGACGTCAGGGTGAGTGGAGTAAGGCGCGTGAAGGCCGGGATCGTCATTGAAACAATCAGCGAAGCAGAAAGGGGCAGGAACATGACCTGCCCCAGATTCGGAAGTCTCGGCCTAACCGTCGAGCATGCCAAAAAGTCGGGCCCGAGACTCATGATTTACGACGTGCCAAACACCATGCCGGAGGGTGAGTTTCTGGGGAACCTCTTTGAGAGGAACCTGTCCGCCGTCGTTGACCGAAAGGACTTCGACGAGCGGACCAGAGTAATCAGCCGTCAGGGCAAAAGTAATAGCGACGTGGGCAATATAATTCTCGAAATGGGTAAGAAGTCAGTTGAGCACCTGCTGACCGTCGGCAGGATATTTATAGGGTGGAGTGCCTTTAAGGTCAAGGCATGGGACACCAGGGGTGGCCGACGCCTGGGACTGCCGGGATGCATGTAAATGGTTTGCATGGGAAAGGCTGCGGTCGTGGTGAATGATTCTAGCTTAGAAGTTATGATAATAGAGAAGTGGACGAACGAATGTGGTGTCTGCGTTTGGGTGAAGGGTGAATTTGGCGAAGCATATGCGGTCTCTGTGTACTGCCAGTGGAGCGAAAGTATCAACGAGTACCTGTCCTATTTGGACGGGCTACTCGAAGAGTTGAATGGCCGCATGATTTTGATTGGTATGGATGCAAACGCAGAGTCGAGAATGTGATACAGCAAGAATGTGGGTGTGTATAGTGATAGGGCAAGGCGTGGTAACAGCCTTTGCCAAGTGATCATTGAATGTGAGTTGATCGTCCTGAACGAGCCTAGCGAGGACTATACGTTCGACGGCCCAAATGGCCGGCGTGACATTGATGTCACCCTACTGAGCCAGGGCCGTCCGTATGGTCAACTCGGGTATGAATGGGAAATAATGAATCACTGGGGACTGAGTGATCACAATGTGATAATGATCACGATAGGGTATGAGGGCAACGGAATGAATAAAGAAACCCCTAGGAAGAAGTGGAGTATGCATGGTGTGGACTGGACACAATATCAGAAAGACATTGAGGTCCAGGTGAATGAATGTGATGAGAGAGAACGATCTTTCAAAGCTGGCATTGATGAGAAAATCTGTATATTGAATAATTGGGTCGATGGTGCAAATGTTAAAAACATGAAGCGTGCAAGTGATCGCAAATGGAAGCGAGTGTATTGGTGGAATAATGAGTTGGCTGAGCTTAGACGAAAGGTCAGAAAAGCCAGGAAAAAAGCCCAGAAGGCCAGGAGGAAGGAAGCTCCTCAGGCTGAGGCGCTCAAGGGCGTGCATACTGAATTAGCGCATGAGTATAAAAGCCTCATCAAGGAAACGAGAGAAAGGGAATGGAAGGAGCATATTAGAGTGAAAGGGAACTCCGAGCCATGGGGGGAGGTCTATAAAACCCTAAGACGTAAAAGACAAAAAGAAATTCTTGGGGAAATTAAATCCAACGGGCGGACAACATCCAGTTGGAAAGAAAGCATGGAGGTGCTGCTGGGAGAGTTCTTCCCAGCAGTGACACGAGAGAATGGCCGGGAGAATATGGCCGTGAGCGAGATCGATCCGATTACATTCGCGGAGGTCGAAAGTGCAGTGAAGAGGGTGAAAATGAAAAAAGCCCCAGAACTTGATGAAATGACTGGGGAAATGGTAAGGGTGATCTGGAGTGCAATCCCGGAGTGCGTAATGACCCTGTTGAATGATTGTGCGAGTGAGCGGTACTTTCCGATTGAATGGCGAAAGGGAAGAGTGATTGTGCTTCTCAAGACACCGGACAAGACGCGGGCGGATCCCAGATCCTACAGACCTATCTGCCTCCTCCCAGTGCTGGCTAAGGTACTGGAGCGAGTGATGGTGGATAGGTTGGGGCGGGTGACGGAGGGTGCCTTGAGTGATCGTCAGTACGGCTTCCGTAGGGGAAGGGGTACTGAGGACGCTTGGCGCGACGCCCAGAAGGTGGTCGAAGGGAGCAAAACAAAGTACGTCCTGGGGCTCTTCGTAGACTTCAAGGGAGCGTTTGACAACCTCCTTTGGAGCAGTGTGATAGGGAAGTAGTCCAGTCAAATTAGACCGATTTTCGGCGAGTAAAAACATTAACCGGTAGAGAGCTGAATTTTGGTACATATGTTTATTACGGCTTCCGGTTGAACATACTAAAATGCCCAATCGAAATGTGTTGCGCTCGAGCCGCCATCTTGGAAAAAAGGTACATTTTTTCAGTTTTTCGCCTATATCTCGGCAACTATTGCTGATATCGAGGAAATGGTTCCAACAAAAAATAAAGTTTATTGAATTTCTCATAAAAAAGTATTGATACATTTTTTTGTATCTCCGATACTTTAGCTGCAATTTTGAGTTGAATACAACATTATTTATATTTTTGCCGTTGATTTGTCTTTTTAGATTTCTGTACGTTCCGAATATTAGCGTAATATGTTTTTTTTTCAACTTTCTTACGTAAACCATACAACGTAACAGGGTAAGGGCATTGTGCAGGGCGTCCGGGTCAGGTATAAACGTGTTTAGGGTCCGCTTGGTAGGCAAGACCCGACCGGCAGATGTTCGTTTTTAGTTTGCAGCGAAACGTTGCGCGACGCACATCGTTTTGATGCATTTCTATTAAAAATGGCCAGTGATGAAAAGTGTTTTATCTGCGAGAAAAGCCTTTCTATTGGACAAACCACCAGTGTTAAGGCGAGAGGACTAACTAATTTCAAAAAAGCAAGTGACAGAAGAGGAGATGGTAAAAAAGAAAAGCTGGAGGGGCTGCAGGCAGTGACTGTACACGATTCGTGTAGAAAGGAATATACTCGGGAACATAGCATCATTGCTGCATTAAAAAGACAAACCGCTAATCAAGCAGTACCGATCACTTCCCCGATAAAATCAAAACTCAGGTCATCTGTTCCATGTTTCGAATTCAAAAATAAATGTTTTTACTGCGCTGAAACAATAGATTTAACGTTTCATGAGAAAGAGAAGAAAAAGCATGCCGATAAACGTATCAAAGTGTATAACGTTCGTACCTTGCTTGTAAAAGACAGCATATTACAGGCAGCTAGAAAGAGAAACGACAAATGGAGTCGGGAAGTAAAACAGCGGATAGAAACTGTTTCAGACTTAGTCGCTGTAGAAGCGAAATACCATGACCGCTGTTCTGTCAACTTCTTTAAAAATCCACCAACGGGAAAAAAAGGTGGGCGTCCACCAGTCGACGATGTTAAAAATGCAATGGAGGTAATTTTCGATTTTATTGAGAATAGCGACGAGTGTCAGTTTTCATTGCCTGATTTGATCAACTGAGTCGAAGGCTACGTCCCCGACGAGCGTACAATTAAAAAGAAACTCGAAGATAAGTACGGGGACGATATAATTATTTCAAAAAACCAGAAAAGAGTTCCTGTCGTTAGTTTTCGAAGTACGGGACATAAAATTTTGACAGATCATTGGTACACGAAAAGAAAAGTTAACCAAGACGAGGAACGCCTCCGAATAGTCAGGGCAGCTGCAGCGATAATCCGAGAAGATATTAGGACTCAGGTTTATGATATCTCATCATATCCTCCAAGCGACGACTTTTTGAAAGACGTCAATAGTTGCATTCCGGAATCTCTCGATGTTTTGCTGAAAGATGTGATCACGAAAGGTAGGAAATGTGAGATTCAACCGCTTGAACGAAAATGCTCTTCTATAGCACACGCTATTATATCGGCGACCAGACCACGGTCCTTCTTGTCGCCACTTCAAATCAGCATCGCTGTATTCTTGTACCGGAAATTCGGGTCCAAAAATTTGTTAACTCTATTGTCAAATTTGGGCTTTAGTGCATCATACAACGAGGCACAACTTTTGGAAGCATCAGCAACTCTTCAGCCTGAATTAGAAATCATACCAAAATCATTCTGTCAATTCGTGTTTGATAACGCGGATTTCAACGTTAGTACGCTGGATGGTCTGAATACATTCCATAGTATGGGTGGGATTGAATGCGTGACGCCCGGCTACTGCAATTCTCCCTGCGCAGCCAATTATTAAAATCACAAAAGCACCAACAAACGAGAGTATCGGAAGACGAGGTGTTCTGTCATTAAGAACATTTGAGAACCTTAATGGAAGAGGATTAAGAAATATTGGGATTGAAGCTCTGCCATGCTTAGTGTTAGAAGAAAGTGTGCAAATGCCATCAATGTGCGATGTACTTTGGATGTGCGGAAAGTTTTTTGAAATTGCAGATATCCCTGGCTGGAGGGGGTTTATGGAGATTTTAACTGCCGGACAAAAATTCGAGCGAACTAAAGTACTTTGTTTGCCTTTCGTTAATTCACCACCCACTCACTACGACACCATTTACACCGTTTTATGTAAGGCTGTCGAGGAAGCTCAAAAACTCGGTTTGAAGACTACGTTCGTCACATTTGATCAACCTCTATATATGAAGGCACGAGATATAGTATCTGCGGTGGGCCCAGATTCAGACTTGTCGAACGTCGTCGTAAGACTGGGAGGTTTTCATCTCCTGATGTCATTCCTTGGTTGCATCGGATTTATCATGGCAGGAAGTGGCTTGAAGGAATTGTTGAGTGTCATTTATGCTCCTTTGTCGGTTGACAAAATTTTAACAGGTCATGCTTACGCACGAGCTATTAGGGGACATCTTTTAACTCAGTTGGCTCTTGCAAAAACGATTTTCAAAGATATAGATTTTAACACCGCAGAACGTGAGGGCATCCAGAATATCTTGCGTGATTTCACTAACGATCCCCCGACTGTGGAAACTATTGCTGAGGAGACTGTGATTGAAGAGATCTGCGGAAAAATTAGGACCCACTTACAGGAGGTAGAAAAAAATGGTCCAACTGCCAAATTGTGGATGCAGTACTTCCACATGGTCACGTTAGTGAAACAATTTATACAAGTAGAAAGAGAAGGCAACTGGAGCGGTCATCTACAAACCATACAGCAAATGCTTCCATTCTTCCACGCGAGTGGCCACTTCCCATACGCCAAAGCAGGTCACCTATATCTTCAAGATATGTTGAATCTAGAGTCTCACATGGAGATTGACGAATACCACAAATTCGTGGATGACGGCTGCTTTACGATAAGACGGACGAATAAATATTGGTCGGGAACCTGGTCGGATATGGTGATAGAGCAAAATCTTATGCGGAGCATGAAAGTCGTCGGTGGTATTACAGGTCGAGGATTCACTGATAGCGTACTCTCCAAATGGATTCTAGCAATGCCTGCTCTCCATCAAATCTGCGAAGCTTTGGAGGAATATTCTGGTACAGCATTTGTCAGTGGAGAACAGCACGCCGATTCGAGAGAATCTCGAATAGAAAGAGATGACCAAGACGTAAAGCGACTGGAAAACTGGCTTGTCTGCCATGATCCATTTCAGGCTTGCGAAAGAATAATGTCGATAAGCACAGGAGTAGTTGGTGATGATAAGATAAATTGCCACAATGTCGTACAGATTGGAACGAAAGCAATCGAGGCTATCGTTGCAGGAAATTTCAAGGACGTGAAAATGAAGCGCGACAATCGAGTTCGTCCTCTGGCCACAATTAATTCCGCGATCAAGCTATACGATGTGGAGGTGCCTATCGACCCGCTAATGCTATTTCAAAGAATTGCTATTGCGAAAAAAGACGAAGCTGAACTCGTTGAATACCTGGAATATGAACTGGCTCCATTTCCACTTGCTCTTTTCAATGAGGCAGGCATGCGGAAAACTACGAAGTCCGTGTTGTATGGGATTCGGACTTTAGCTTCCGCCGAGTTAAGACGTGTTTACTAAACGCTCCGAGTCTAGTATACGTCACGAGTATAGTATACCTCAGCTTAAGAGCTAAGTTATACAATACACCCGTACATATTTAATTCATGCAAACTAATCAAAATCAACAACCAAGTGAACCATATAATCAATTGACTAATTCAGTGAAAAGTAACAACAAATGGCCAGCCAAATGGCTGAGCCAATAAAAAAGACAAAACAGTTCGGGAAACGCGAGTTTCTTGAAAAATGTGATGAATTCAAAGACAATGCTACACGCGTCTTAAGAGACGCGGAACTATTTGAACAAGTTGCAGGATGGTTCAAAACAACGATCAGCAACGAGACGGTGAAGAGAACCCTAACGTCACGACCATAGTAATACAAAGTGACCTCATCCAAAAGCCAATAATAGCGAAGTCTATTTGGGAGATCTGCAAGGCAGGCAATCTTCTGAGCAGCACAAACGGGAAAAATAGCTGGAAAGTAAAAGTCCCAAAAGAAGGACAAAGAGGACACAGCCAATTAATCTCATACTTAAAGGCAAACAACGTGAGTTATATCATCCACACGAAAATTGACCCAACAAAGCGAGTCATTGTTAAAGGCTTACCACATCACGCAAGCAAGGATGAGGATCTCCTTCTCGAGCTAGCGACGATGTGGAAAACAAAACCGATCAAAATAATACCGTTTACTAACAACAACACCATACTGATCGTGCTGCTTGAGAAAGACGCAAACCTTTCGGAAATCTACAAAACAAAAGAAATCCTCAAAGTCTGCGTTAAAGTCGAAAAATACAGATCCAAGGAACTCCGATCACCACAATGTAAAAACTGTCTAGATTTCGGACACCTCGCAATCAACTGTGGAAAGTCAAAAATTATGCCGTATAATCTGGATGAGCACTACCTCATCAAATACTGCCTATGGTGCGAGAGCCCCGATCATGATGCCAAAAGCAACAAATGCGAAGACTGGGTACGGAAATGCCTAGCAGCAACCCAAAAACGCCTCGCAAGACGACCGGAGGCTAAGGGAACCACGAGAAACACGTCAACTGGAACTGAGTACAGTGCAATAAACTTCCCACCTCTCGCTTGCAGACAGCAGAATAACACCCAACATGTGATTCAAAATAATAATAAAAACGTGAGCCCGACAACGACCTCAAATACATCGCAACAACCATACACGCTAAGGCCGCAAATACTGTCATACCAACCGACGGGGCACACCTCCAGCAATGCCACAGGATCAGCCGAGATGGAGACAACCGAACTACAAGCACAAGACAACGAAATACAGAACCCCACTGCTCTGCAGGGCAACCAAGAATCCGAGAAAACGAGCCAAAAGACAACAACACAGCAGCCGGCCAAAAAATCTTACAGTCAATCGGTCAAAAATCAACAACCATACCAAAAACAACAACATCACCAGAACCAATCTAGGCAGCAGAATAATCAGTCAAATATGCAGCCGACAAAGCCATCTGAACGTATGAGTACACCAGAAACCAACAGGATGACGGTATCCCAGACCTGTGCAAAAAATCCACAACGTACAACTACTCGGTACTGTAGTCCGAAAATATGCCTACAGGTCGCGCCGGCTCTTTAACCAATAGAGAACTAGATATAATAATAGAATATGGCGTAGTGGCTGGTAAGAAGAGAGCGTGTGTGCTCAAGGCAATATTTGTACTCGTTGAAAGAATAAACATTTATAATAATATTTCCTCCGATTTAATCAGTCATTACAATTCAGAAGTGGGATTGACCTCCCGAAGAGGCTATCCAGAAGTGAATCATTGAGCTGTGTGCCATTGAGCTTTGTGCCGCGATTCTGTTTGCCGTAACGCTGTGTGCTTCGACAATAATCTGAAAAAAAAAAAAAAGAACTTTGACATTCTAGTGAGCTGTGTGCCTCAAGAAAGCCAACAGTGTTCGAAAACCCGTTTAGCTGTGTGCATAAAACCCTGAAAAGAAGGAAGAAAGAAAGGTGTGGAAACATAACCTGAAAAAAAGAGAGACGCGTATCGATAAATCACGCGGGAAATCTGGCGTCTGTACGCGCCACAAAGAGCGTTGCTGTCGGTAAGAGCGGTACCCCCGTTACCGAAGGAACAATCAAATATCGATAAAGGTAGGCCGATAAGTTAGACAATATGAATCCGCAAGACCTCACAGTCGCGCAGTTAAAGGCGGCTTTAAGGCAACACGACTTGTCCACGTCAGGACGGAAAGTCGAACTGATTTCGCGTATGCAAACGGCGGATCCGACAGGTCGTTGGATGGAACAAGAAATAAATACGCAAGGAGAAAATGAACAAGAAGAAGTAATAGAGCCTCCTCCAGAGCAAGTTGATTTAGCGAACAGGGAAGAACATATACGAACACAAGAACGAAACCTGTTGACGCGAGAATTAGAATTATTAAGACGAGAAAATGAGTTCTTGCGAGCTTCGCAAAATTCACGACAGAACCAACGTCCACTACCAACCCCAGAGTCAACGTCCTCTCGATTATCGTTCAACATAAAAAATATCGGTGAATTGTTGGGTGAGTATAAAGGCTCAGGTGAAGAATTTGAAAAGTGGAAAGCGCAATTAAATCTACTTCGAGGTATTTATGACATTGATGACAGTTCAGCAAAAATACTCCTTGGTTCCAAATTAAAGGGAAAAGCATATAACTGGTATCACTCCAAAGTGAAACATTTCACGATGAACGTAGATGATCTGTTAACCCGAATGGATTCTATGTTTAATCTAAGACCGAGTCGACTCGAACTGAGGAAGAAATTTGAAACACGACAGTGGCATCATGGGGAGACGTTCTGTGACTACTGCCACGACAAAGTTATTCTCGGAAATCAGTTGCCGATACCGAACGAGGAGGTGATTGATTACATTATAGATGGGATTCCCACAGAGTACTTGAAGAATCAAGCGAGAATGCAATCATTTGCATCAGTCCACGATCTCATCAAAGCATTCGAAAAAATTAAATTAAATCCTCCAAAAGCCATGACGCCTAAAGTAGGGCAATCCTCACAAAAAGACAACCGACACAAACCCCGGACGGACGTGCAGCCTCAACAGACAACACCAGCAGCAAATAAAGACTCTGGTGATACAAAAAGAACCAGTGCAAGGGGCACTATCAGGTGTTATAATTGTAATACCAACGGACACTTCGCAAAAGACTGCTCTAAGTTAAAGAAGGAAAACCGAGATCCTATAGCTAAAGAGAAGGACTACAAAACCGATCGTCAAGTTGGCTGTGTATGCCATGAAGCGGAACAGACAGAGGAAAACGAGGCACAGGCGACGGAAGAAAGTGAAGAGGAAAAGGAAGACTCCGAGACAGAAGAAGAAGGAGAGATAGGGTTTGTTGACTTGCACGCCGAGACAAGGGACGAGTTTCAGAAGATTGTCAACTTTGAGATAAATCAGACCCCGAAATTCTCCATAATATCGAGAATAGACACAGGCTGCCCCATTAGTTTGATAAAAGAGCAATTTGTAAGTAATAAAGCCACCCAGGTCCCAGGACCAGAATGGCATAAGTATTACGGGTTAAATAAGTCAATGTTACAAGTAAAAAGTACCGTGTCGGCATTAATCACTTTAGACGGCGATACTATGTGATGTTGCCAAATTTTTATTATTTTTTTTAATTTAATGTGAGAGCTGATTCCCGTCTTCAGGGTCGATTGGAGATTGTCTCCTTGGGCCTACTATCCCTTTTTTATGATAATTATACTTCTAAATATTGGAATAACAGGAGTGAGGAATGGGAACAAAGAATGCTTTTCTGTAGGTTGTTAACAGATTAATAAATATTTTATTGAAAAAATATATATGTAGGTATAGGCGATGACATTGACAATTTTATCTTTTTTAGAGCCTGAAAATGACTAGAGTATAATTATTAAATAAAAATCGGAGTCGTGAATCTATCTATTTAACTTCGTTTTGGCGAATGACCGTTTTATATTTTTATGTTTGTCTGATATTAAGACTATATTATTTATTGTAAGAACGCTCAGGTAAAATCAAGGTAATGAATCTACTTTCTTAAACTTCGTTTTGGCGAATGACCGTTTTATATTTAATTGACTCGAAAGCTAATTGAGTCAAAGAGAAATATTAATCATTGAACAAAGTTGATGTGAAAAAGAATTTAGAATAATGAAATTGCCAATTATTTTCAATAAAAAAAATGAGTTTATTACACCTCGGATCGAACAAGTCAGGAAGACGAAACAGCCTATACTTGTCGTTCCCCGGTAGAGACTAGTAATTAATATAAGTTAAAAAAATATCTCCAAATATTGGGACAGGTCGTGAAGACGAAACAGCACAGACTAGCCCAATATCGAGAGAATTATGAATTTCTCTTTCTCTGCCTTTTAGGCTGTTTTTTACGGGTACTGTTAACATTGTGGTATGATTTTACTTGCGAGAAAGGTTTTCTGAGCGCTCGGAGATTCGAGACCGGCGAGAAGGTTCGACGTGAGCCACAGAGATGGCGCTGGCGCACGTCGACCCAACTTACAAGTTATTACATAATAATTAATATTAATTCTGAAACGTTACAATTGTCCCTGCAGTGAAGTGAGCTTACAATGTGTTAGGATTAGTGAGGATACTTGACTGTATCTCATAAACAGAAAATGAGGAACCTTAATATTAATTAGTCATCTAAATAACAGATAATCGTTCAACGAACCTTATCGTAAAACAAACATATAGATAATATACTATGATATGTAAAGAATGGAACACTAAGAATACCGAGGTAATACATGGAAATGCAAATAATGTTGACATACGATGTGTAAACATAAAGGATTATAATGTGAGAAACGTAAGTATAAATGATATAAGACAGATAAATATGAAGGTAATAACATTTAGAGAGATCGTGGCATTCCCCTTTTTTTTTTTTTTTGTTTTTAGGTTATGAATTTATACGCGAAGTCGAACCGTGTTAGTGGGGGATTGGGTCAGGGGGGTTTTCTTCAAGAGGATCAGTTGTGGGGACGGGAGGGGGAATGGATAGGGGTACCGTCCATCCTTCGCCAGGCATCCAGTTCTTGATGTTCTCGTCGTTAAGCTCAACGAGCGTAAAGTCATACGGAGCGTAGTGAACCTCGGACAGAATGAGCGGAGGTCGACGTTTTTTTCGGGCTACCTCTTCGACGGGGAGTAGAGTCCACGGGAGGGCTTTTCCCGTGACTTCGTCGTCGGTCTGAGTCCCCCTTTGGGCTCGGGATCTACGTAAACATTGGCTGGACCTTCCGGTGGAAAACGTCCCTTCCTGCTTCACCCACAACCCAGGAGTTATCATTGCGATTATTTCGCTCTTCATCGAGACAGCCTGGCGTACCACCTCTTCCCGGTCAGTCTGTTGGCTTACATGTCGACTACCGGTATAATCGGTCTGACACCCTTGATCCATGACAAAATTTTTTTTTTTTTTTTTCTCTTTTTTTTTTTTTTAGGTTATTTCTTCAGATTCTCAAGGACTGACAATTCTAGATGGAAGCGACGACGTTGGGCAGCATGGCAATCGGTAAGTATCCAAGGGAAAGGGAAATAAAGGGAGGGTATCTTCTTCTCGTTCTAGGCGATTGGTTCGACTCGAATGACGCTTTGTTATTGAAAGTTTATATTGTGAGATTCTTAACTAACTTTGAAAGGAGAACCTTCGGGGAGTGACGGGGATGCCACGATTCAGTATTTGCTTAAATTGTATGTTTCTTAAGAAATTGCGGCTCAAATTATTCTTTGTATTAGCTAGAGCCTCAAATATTGTAGATAAATAAGGATTAAGAAGTGAAGCTTACTGAGCTGTCGTAATTGTTATGGCAAAGCGACCTTATATTTTTTTAAACTTGTGCGATGGTATACTCCAATTACTTTAGGAGGGTCATCGCGATTCTGAAGTTTGAACGCATTAGCGTACGGACAATCAACAATGACATACGGACCTTGATATAGATGAAAAAACTTTCCTATCTTTTTGTCTATTATGGTGGATATTTGTGGTACCCGCAATAAAACCAAATCACCCACATTTAAGGGAACTTCGTTCCTTATTATATCGCGATGATTACGTCGAGCCGCGCTACGAGTCATTTTTTCGTACGCTAAACGAATTTGTGTGTCCCTGGGAGGGGAAATACTGGGGGGATATTTTATGAGTCGTTCAATTTCGCTTACTGGATTTTTACCAACATGTAATTCCTGGGGGGTGAAGCCCGTACTCTCATGGTAAGTTAAATTTATCCATTTTTGGATTTGAGGAACCATTTTGGCCCAACCGGTATGTTTGTCGCTGCAGTATGTGCGAAAATATCTCCCTAATTCACGCATAATGCGTTCTGACGGATTGCTCTGTGGGTGACGAATCGGAGAAAATAGAATTTCTATGTTATTCTCAAGTGCGAACCTCTGCCAGCTCTGGGCTGTGAATTGACTACCATGATCCGAGAGGATCCTTTTTGGTTTTCCTACGTTAGTGAAGTATTCACGTAACTTTTTTATGCAAACGTTAGAAGTGGCTTTTTTCATGGGAAATAAAGCTACGTATTTGGAGAATGTATCTACGGTGACTAGAATGTACTTTACCCCTCCAACGGACGTGGGCAAGGGCCCATAAAGCCTATAGCAATAAGCTCATTAATATTTCCGGGAATGAAACTGGTGCGTTGAGCATCCATTGATATGTTTATGGTTTTGACGCGTTGGCAGAGATCACACGCGGCGACTTGTTTCCTAATGCTGCGTTGGTAGCCTGGCCAAATGAAGAATCGGTCAGTGGTGCTTATGCACTTTTTTATTCCGGCGTGTCCGGTGGTTTCGTGTATATATTTTACTACTTTGTTAACTATTTCGCGAGGTATGCAGATTCTCCACGTGGGGTTTTCGAGAGAATTTTTAAACAATATCCCGTTGCGCTGACGGTACCGCTGATCGGTGTACTCGGGGTCTGTTTCGAACCTTCGAATTATTTCAAGCAGTCGAGGATCTGCCCTTTGTAATGTTTCTATCTTTTTTAGGTTTCTTAGCAATTCCCGATTTACCTTTATGTTAAGCGCGTTAATGTAGGCGACATCATCGTGATCATCTCGATTAGTGATTTGACTCGTGGAATCTGGAAAATTTCGACTAAATAGATCCGCTACCAAATTATCGCGGCCTTTGCAATGTGAGATTTCAAAATTGTATTCTTGTAGGAACAGAGTCCACCGCGTCAGCCGGCTGTTATTTGATCTTGTTTGCATTAGGAACGATAAGGCTTTGTGATCGGATATGATATTAAATCTAGTGCCCGCTAGGTACGTGCGGAATTTGGTAATTGAGTAAACTATTGCAAGGAGTTCTAATTCCGTAGTCGTGTAATTTTTTTCAGCGCTGTTGAGACCGCGACTAACTAGAGATATGATTCGATGATTCTGCTCGTCGTCGATTTGATAGAGAATGCCGCTTATTCCCCGTTTACTAGCGTCGGTTTGGACGTAAAAGGGTTGTTCCGGAATGTAATGTCCCAGAATGACCGTCTCAATGAATTTATTTTTTATTCTTTGAAGAGCTTCGTCGTGTCTGGTTGTCCAAACGTACTTTTTCTTACTGCTCAAAAGTTCTCGAAAAGGATCTAGATAATCGGCGTATTGGCTCGCAAATCGCCTATAATAATTGCAGAGACCTAGGAATCCCCGCAATTGCTTAATGTTTCTCGGTTTTGGAAATTCGCGAATTGCCGCGATCTTTTCGGGATTAGGTCTTACCCCCGTGGTAGATAGGACATACCCGACAAACTCTACTTCGGATCGACAGAACATGGTTTTTGAAAGTTTTAATGTGAACCCATATGCGATTATCTTTTTAAATACTCGGTCTAAGTGTTCGAGGTGTTCCGAAAATGTTTTGGAAGTGATTAAGACGTCGTCTACATAAATTGTTGTGAATTTATCAAATTCGCGACCAAACGCAAGGCTGACAGCTCGTATAAACCCACTACCGGCGGTTTTGATTCCGAATGGAATTCGGCGAAATTGATAAAGAGAAGAATTATGTAAGAACGCGGTGTATTGTCGCGATTCTCTCGTGAGTGGAACTTGCCAATATCCTTGCACAAAATCTGTCGAGGTAATATATTTAACCCCGTCGAACTTCTGTATTATTTCATCAATAGGTTTCGGTCGCTCATTGTCTGCAACCATGTGGTTATTTAATCGTCGTGCATCTAAACATATTCTAACCGACTTATCCTTTTTTGCTACGATGGTGATCGGATTAAGGTAAGGGGACGCGCTTCTTTCTATTATTCCCTGATCTAACATACTTTCGATAGCTTTTTCAACAGCTAGTCGTTGCGAATACGGCACGGGGTAGGAGTTCGCCATGAAGGGAGCGGGAGTTGTTAACGTGATTTCGTGTTCATATAGTGAGTACACCCGGGTTTATCATCAAACGCTTTCTCGTTTTTTATTATTACCTCTTTTAGGGCTTTCCTTTGCGTGGTGTTTAGTGATTCTATTTTTTCAACAATCCGATGTACTTCTGTACGGAATTCGCAAGGATTATTGTTAATGACTTCCGATGTCGTGTTCGGATGTTTGTGACTAGGGTATAGATCTTCTGATAAAGCGTTTACAAAGGATATTTCGGGATGAATTTGTTTACCGTTTTCAACAATTCCAATCAGTCCCTTGATTTCGGACTCGAATTCGTCTTCGATCGCGATTATGTGTAGGTTATGGCTATTTAATTCTGGATTTGAGTTTTTTTTACCGATGGTTGAATTTAGCAAAGTATGGTTTTTGAGTTTGATTGTTTGATTATTCATGTCTATAACTACGTGATTTGTTTTGATCCAATCTATTCCTATGATCATGTTTTCGAAAGCTATTGGTAAGACGTAACAAGTCGTTTCGATCATCTGCGACCCTACGTCGACTTCTATGAGGACTTGTTTCCTTATTGTGGGAGATTTATGTAAGAAGGGTCCGCGTATTTTCATATTTTGCACCGGAAGTGTGGGGATTGCTTGCTTAGCTTTTAAACGTTGATAAAAATCTTCAGATATTCCCGTGATTTGACTTCCTGTATCTAACAGTGCTGTGACCGGTATGTTATTTATTTTTAAATGTAATCGAGGGCAATCAATAGATTCTTTCCTACTTTCTAGTTCTTTTGGGGTTCCTTCAACCTCAACCGTTATTTCTTGGGCCATGGTGTTTATGTTTGCTGAACCTAGGCTCTGGCCTTCGTCTAAGTTCGTGGCTCGTTTAAATGAGTCGGATTTGTATTTCCGTTTGGCCGAGATTGGCTATTATCGTTACGCCATGTGTTTTGGATAGGGTTTCTATTTTGATTCTGATTTCTATTTTGTCCTTGCGAATAGTCGGGATTTGAGTTTTCGTTAGATCTGTTGTTGGAACGATTCCATTGATTGAAGTGTGCTTCCGGGTGGTCAAGTAAGTTCGGATTTTCTATGACGCTTAGTCTGTCTAATACGGAGTTCATATCGTGGCAATCTACAGTCCCTATGAGTGAATATACGCATTCCGGCGGAAATTGACGGATGATATGGTACGTTATTTCGAATTTTGACATTTTTTCGTCGATTTGTGTTGCCCTATGTAGTTGATCATAGAAATATTCGGTTAATGACATGCCTCCTTTTCTATCGTATCTCCGATTCGTCCACTCACTTCGCTTTCTTAAACGCGTCGGCTCGCTCCAGTGTGCGCGCAAAAATTGATCTTTAAATTGTTGATAAGATTCTAGATTGTTTTTTATTGCTCCGAACCAGTATTTCGCGCTCCCTTGGAATATGTTATTGCTAGTTTTTAGCTCGTTTAATTGAGCATTAGGCGAAATGTTCCATTTTTTGAACCAATTTTCTATCTCTTCTAGGAATTCTAGTGGAAATATTACATCGTTGTTTGAAAATGTGGGTGGTTTTTCTTTGGCTAGGCGCATTAGTATGGGTAGTTGATTGTCCGTAGCTTTACATAGGTTTACTACTTCTTTTTCTAAATCTTCTACCTTTGTTGGTAGTTCCTGAGGGGGTTTACTACTGAGTTTAGCTTTATTGCCTAAGTTTCCGATTTCTTTCTGAATTTTACTCGTCGTTTCTTGTCGGAGTTCTTTTTTGGTCTCTTCTAAGTTGTTAGTTAGTTCGGTACGATATTTATCGATTTTTTCTTGGGTTTTTTCAAAATTTTGTTTGATCTCTATTGAAATTTTGTCATTAGCTGATGTAAGTTTTTTATTATGTCTGTTTCCTGTTCTTTACTAGTGCTAGGTTGTTGGCTATCATTTTCCCTTGTCTCTACTGTAGTTTGTTCCAATTCCTCATCTGTGTCTCCTTTGTTAGACATTTTTGATTCTTTTTTTGTTTTTCGAGTTCTAACCATTCCAAGAGTTTATTTATTTTCAAAAGATTTTATGTAGAAACAGCCCTTACGTTGGGCGCCATTTGTGATGTTGCCAAATTTTTATTATTTTTTTTAATTTAATGTGAGAGCTGATTCCCGTCTTCAGGGTCGATTGGAGATTGTCTCCTTGGGCCTACTATCCCTTTTTTATGATAATTATACTTCTAAATATTGGAATAACAGGAGTGAGGAATGGGAACAAAGAATGCTTTTCTGTAGGTTGTTAACAGATTAATAAATATTTTATTGAAAAAATATATATGTAGGTATAGGCGATGACATTGACAATTTTATCTTTTTTAGAGCCTGAAAATGACTAGAGTATAATTATTAAATAAAAATCGGAGTCGTGAATCTATCTATTTAACTTCGTTTTGGCGAATGACCGTTTTATATTTTTATGTTTGTCTGATATTAAGACTATATTATTTATTGTAAGAACGCTCAGGTAAAATCAAGGTAATGAATCTACTTTCTTAAACTTCGTTTTGGCGAATGACCGTTTTATATTTAATTGACTCGAAAGCTAATTGAGTCAAAGAGAAATATTAATCATTGAACAAAGTTGATGTGAAAAAGAATTTAGAATAATGAAATTGCCAATTATTTTCAATAAAAAAAATGAGTTTATTACACCTCGGATCGAACAAGTCAGGAAGACGAAACAGCCTATACTTGTCGTTCCCCGGTAGAGACTAGTAATTAATATAAGTTAAAAAAATATCTCCAAATATTGGGACAGGTCGTGAAGACGAAACAGCACAGACTAGCCCAATATCGAGAGAATTATGAATTTCTCTTTCTCTGCCTTTTAGGCTGTTTTTTACGGGTACTGTTAACATTGTGGTATGATTTTACTTGCGAGAAAGGTTTTCTGAGCGCTCGGAGATTCGAGACCGGCGAGAGGGTTCGACGTGAGCCACAGAGATGGCGCTGGCGCACGTCGACCCAACTTACAAGTTATTACATAATAATTAATACCCGTGTGGAAATTTGTCAGGGCACGCCCGGCTCCCGGCAAGGCCCCTGACAGGCCTAAGCGTGGCGACTTCAAATTCGGAAAACTGTCCGGGCGCTAGCCGGGAACTAGACGGGTCGGTTAGCCCGGCAGAATCATGGTTGCCCTCACGGGGATTTTTCGTGAGGGCCTTTTAGGGCCCTGATGAGAAAATACGAGTAGAGAAATATCGCTATATAAATATATTTTCATATGCATCAAATCAATATTCAGCAAAAATTGATCTAGAGTTCTGGAATGAATATTCCAATACTACGTAACACGTATATTTGCGCATGGTTCACTATACAGGATGTCTCTCAATTAGTCATATAATCATACATAGGGCGATTCCTCTTTGAAATAGAAGACGATTTCTCGCCAAAAAAATAAAAATAAAAAAATAAAGATAGCTACTAAGTTTGATTTTTGTGTTTTGATTTTATTTTTTTTGCGAAAAATCGTTCTCGATTTCAAAGAGGCATCGCTCCATGTAGGTTTGTATGAATAATTGAGAGACACTTTCTATAAACGAACTCTAATCCGAGACGGACCCGTGCTCGCGCTATCCATAGGGTGGTCGTCAGGTAACCTACAGTCAGCTGCTGGTTAGTTCAGTCTCGGGGCCACGCCAGTCTTCTTTTCATTTTTCTTCCGGCCTAATCTTTATGTTACCACTGATAAATTGTTATCGTTCTAAGTATGGATAATAAGAAAAAATATATTTATAATAAAAAATATAATATGAAGTTTCTATTTTATTCTCATCTCGTTATTTATTGAATCCGAAAAAATGGAACCTTAAAGGGTCTCAATACTAAGGCTGGCATTCTAAAGGCAGCCAAGCAGGGGCCAGTAAATTCTACCAGTCTAGGCCCCGACCAAGCAAGCGTGACGTTTTTGATCCAGGCCCCGTCTAGTTTTGCTGACTAGCGCCCGAAAAAAGAATAGCCAAACTGGTCAGGGCCCGGCCAGGGCCCGCATACAATTTCCACACGGGGTGGTCAATATGGACCGTTTTGAAAGGCTCGTTTCCTTTAGGGATCGGATTTAGGTAACCGCCAATTTTTCCGACTGGGGGGCTAAACGAGAGGCACTTTAAGCAGTGTCGTACGTGATTTTCGCATTTGTTACTTAATTTCGGGATCCAATAGGTACGTCGAATGACTTCAATCATCTTGCCGACACCTACATGACCCATCTCATTATGGTAGTGAAAAAGGACATGTTGTTCCATCTGTTCCGGGACTACGAATAAGCTTTCGTTCTTATGTTTTTTGTATAGCAGCCCGTTTCTTAGCTCATAATTTGGATCTTCTCTTTTTTCCAAATTCTGTATTATTTCGTTAATTCTAGGGTCTCGGCTTTGGCAAAGGGTGAGATTCCACTCAAAAGGATTGTCTTCTATAACTAGGATGTTAAAAGAGCGACTTAGAGCGTCTACATGTTTCATACGAATACCGGGTCGATGCATTATCTTAAAGTCGAAACTTTGAAGTTCAAGACTCCAACGAGATATACGAGCGTTAATATCACGTTTTTCTAAAGTTTGGGTGACTGCGCTACAATCGGACACGATTGTAAACTGAATTCCTTGCAAATATACACGAAATCTACGCAGTGCGTACACGATGGCTAGAGTTTCAAGCTCGAAGCTATGATACCTAGACTCCGCCTCTGTAGTTCGTCGACTGAAGTAAAATACTGGATGCAGTATCCCGTCTGACTGTTTCTGTAGCAAAACTGCTCCAAACCCTAGTGCGCTTTTTAACCAATTATGGATAATTCAACAATCCGCATAATCCAGTGCAACACCAATGGGATACATCGACGGATCAACGAAATACGCAACCTCGTCGGAAATCACAACCCACATATCGTCGTCTTGAACGAAATAAAAATAAAAACAAGGAATATCTACAAATACAACATTTCGGGGTACAGCAAGATCCACCATCTCAAGAAACCAGAATGGTGTGCCGACGGAAGCAGAGGTACGTTCATGTATGTGCGTAACGATCTGTACTGGAGCCGCAAGAGACCCCCGAAAAACCTAGAATGTTGTTCGATACTGTTGAAAACAAGTATAGGGGAGATCACGGTGAACGGGATCTACGCATCTCCATCCGGCGGCGACCCCGCATACCGTAACAGTGAAACAGATGACATTGCAATGTTACTATCCGAAGAAAAATCGATATCCCTGGGCGACTGGAACGCGCGATACACGGCATTCGGCCACTCAAACAACGAACCGAGGGGAAACCTCATCATGGACCTGATCAACGAAGGAACAATTGATATGTCTGTCGACCCATCAGGAGCTCGACCAACAACCGCGAATAATCGATCACAACTCGACTATGCACTAACCAACATCGGATTTAACCTGATGAAATGCAAAAATATCCAAAGCGTAGGGAGTGACCACATGCCAATCTTGGTGACCATAGAACTGAACTCGCCGACGGCACCACGCGGACGAACAAGAATCAGAGGAGATGCATGGCAAGAGTAAGAGAGCCGAACAATACTACCTCAACAACCAATAATCGACACAACAGAGGACGTAGAAGAGGCGGTTGAATCAATCACCCTCCACCTACAAAACATAAACGACAAAATGACAAAGATCATCAAACAGAACAGAGAAACACTTCCAAATGAAACTCAACAACTCATCAGAGAAAGAAACAGAATTAGACACGCGATGGCACGACAGGGTAGAATTCACTCCCCAACGTGGCAAAATGCGTTGAAAGACGCAAGAGAAACAGTCATCTCGAGCATCAGAGAATACAAACAAGAAAAATGGAAGAGAATAATAGAGGATGAAACAGATAATCGTAGAATGATGTGGAGGATTCAAAAATCACTCAAGCGACCCGAAAACAAAATACCATTCCTCGAGGGATGCAAATCACAAAAACAAGTTGCTGAGAAACTTCTGGAGGCGGCAATAGTACAAGATTCAGTGGTTGCAGAGGAACTTACAGCGGATACTACCGAGGACCAAATTCAACCACTAAACAACACATCCCTACGCGAGATGAAGAAGGCACTCTCGAAATTCAAAAATAACAAGGCCCCAGGGCCAGACGGCCTCGGAGACAAGCATCTAAAAACAATGCATGATAGCTGCTGGACTCGGATGGAGGAAATCTTTAACTTCTGTCTGGCTAGCAACTATTACCCAAACGCGTGGAAGACCGGTACCTGTATCTTTTTACACAAACAAGGAAAACCGGTAAACGAAGCCTCCTCATATCGACCTATTACGCTACTGAACATCATGGGCAAATGGTTCGAGAGAATTATACAGAATCGTATGGGAGACTGCTTTGCGATAATCCCAAACTCACAACACGGATTCCGTCCAGGACTCGGAACGGCGTCGCAGCTCACCAGAACTGTTCACTTCATTCAGAAAAACCTGGAGGAAGACAGAAGCATATGTGTGGCAGCACTCGACCTATCGAAGGCTGTCGACTGCATTAATCACAAGGCACTGACATACAAACTCAAACAAAAGGATATCAACCCGGGCATAGTGAAAATACTTGAGTCGTACCTATCCAACCGTAAACTACAAGGCAAATTCCTCAACGAAATGAGTGACGTGAAAATCCAACCACACGGTGTGCCACAGGGATCCGTCCTGGGACCGATCGTCTTCAACTTGTATATATCCGATGTACCAGAAGAAGCAGACATGATCTCGCAATACGCAGATGACATGTGTGTAATAGAAACTGGAATCTCGCCAAACCACGCCAAGTCAAAGGCAACTCTCTCAACGCAGAACCTCATTGAATACTATCACAAATGGGGACTGAAATGTAACAAAGAAAAAACGCAAGTGATACCTTTTGGGAGAAAATACCACACTCGAGAACAACGATATCTCAAACTTACGGACCCTACAACGAGAGAAGATACGTATATACCTATGAAGAGCACCCTCGAATACCTTGGAGTGAAATTGACTAGAACCATGAGAGTCCACTCGCTAACATCAAAGAGAATCAACATTACCAACTACGTGATCAACTGTCTCCAGGGTATCATAGGGAGACAGAGCAACATCGACGCCTACGTCAAATACCGGATTATAAGAGCATGCATCCTATCGTCCCTCGACTATGGGATCTCATGCCTATTGCCATTATATAACGAGACAAACCTCAGAAAACTCGAGGTAACATATAAAAAAGCACTGAAGAACGCCGCTGGCCTACCAATGCGATTCCCAACGTCGGACCTCTGGCTGATGCTAAATGAACAACCGTTCCGTGAAAGACTACGGGATCTACATCGGACCAACATCCAAAGATTGACGACCTCAGCATGTCCATACCTGAACTCGTTGAGTGACGAGGACAGACGCGAATTCCACAGCAACCAGGCGAAAAGAAACATTCTACGCCCCTACCACCCCATAATCTAGGAGTAACCCTTCGATCACGACCATTATTATCACCCCAACATCCCATCTAGGCTAAAAATCATCCCGAAACATCTTAAAAGAAAAATAATATTAGGAAACTGAAAAGCAAAATATAAAGATATCGTTAAACTCAAAATAAAAATGATTCTATGTAAAAACCGAGCATTAGAAACCCTAGGGGTAAACACAGTAACCTGTAGTAGAAAAACAAGATAATACATGAATAAACATACTGATAAACAATAAACAACCGTGTTGTATGACATTTTCGAAGAATCACGCGAAAATCTAAATTACATGGATTGTACATATGTCATCGATGGGGGATATCTCCTGCATCGCGTGGTATGGCATCAGAATCAGACATACGAGTCCATTTGCACTGCATATATAGATTACGTAAAAAACAATTTTGGAGCTAGAGCCGTCATCGTCTTTGATGGCTATACCGATAGCTCTAGCAGTACCAAAACAACTGAACAGCGTCGTCGTTCTGTGAAGCATTCGAGTGCTGACATACTCTTCGATGTTACCATGGTCGCCACAGTAACACAAGAAAAGTTTTTGTGTAACGACAAAAATAAATCTCGATTGATTTCATTGTTAACAGAGAGATTTGAAAATGAAGGGGTTGAGGTAAGACAAGCTCAAGACGATGCAGATACCCTTATCGTCACGACAGCAATAGAATTATCTTCATCTGCGAAAATCATCGTCGTTGGCGAAGATATTGATCTCCTAGTTCTATTAACTGCATTGGCCCCACAGGAAAGAAATATTCACTTCACAAAACCAGCAAAAGGAAAAGTTGAACGAAAAATCTACTCTTCGCATATTCTGCAATCGCAAAAAGGACTTCAGGATATGATTTTGTTCGCACATGCCTTCACTGGGTGTGACACCACGTCATGTCTTTTCCAAAAAGGTAAACGAGAATCTTTGAAATTGTTAGAGCAGCGAGATGACTTGCAAGACATCGTGAGAATTTTCAACGACGCTAATGCTACGCACGAAGAAATCGCTCACGCTGGAGAACGTTTTTTCTTAGCTGTGTATAATGCGCCGGCTAGTGAAAGATCACTAAACCGACATCGTTATCAAATGTTTAAGAAATTCGCATACAAGAGCAACCCGAATCTAGCATTGTTACCCTTTACAGCTGCAGCGGCTCAGCAGCACTCATTTCGCGTTTATCATCAAATCCAGAAATGGCGTGGAAATGAAAAATCTCCTGAACTCTGGGGTTGGAAGAAAGTCAACAATTTCCTTGAACCTGTTCGAACATTGAAGGCTCCTGCTCCAGATTCTGTGCTGACATTAGTGTCATGTAATTGTAAAAAGGGATGTACCTCATCTTGTGGATGTCGGAAGGCAGGGCTAAAATGCGCAGCGATTTGTGGACATTGCCAAGGTACAGCGTGCTTCAACTCCGACAGAAGTTTAGACTTTGAAAAAGAGGGTTCTATCGAGAGAGAGCTTGATGATGGACTTTTGAGCACGAGTCAGAGCCGAGATGAGTACTACGATATCGACGCTGCTGGGCCCGATGAGCCACCAGACGATAGTACTTTCGAGAATGCTACTCCTAGCACGAGTCGGATGCGACGGTTTTAATTGGTAAGAATAGACGAACATTCACATATATAACTGAAAAATACTGACATAATTCTTAATTAATTTGATGATTTTCCATTCATTCATGATTTCCCAGGTTATGAAGCTGCAGAAGACGTAGATGAGACCTTGCACGACAATCTCGGCAGCATAGAAGATTTCGTATTTTATTCAACTCAAAATTGCAGCTGAAGTATCGGAGATACAAAAAAAATGTATCAATACTTTTTTATGAGAAATTCAATAAACTTTATTTTTTGTGAGAACCATTTCCCCGATATCAGCAATAGTTGCCGAGATATAGGCGAAAAACTGAAAAAATGTACCTTTTTTCCAAGATGGCGGCTCGAGCGCAACACATTTCGATTGGGCATTTTAGTATGTTCAACCGGAAGCCGTAATAAACATATGTACCAAAATTCAGCTCTCTACCGGTTAATGTTTTTTTTTTTCCTAATTTGACTGGACTATAAGAATAGTTAGCTTGGCCGCTCATTTAATATTGCAGGACATCAGATCCATGAAATTCGATATGAATAATTATAAATCACCGACCAACTCTTTCAATGATGTAGCTCAAGATATTCCAGAAACGTTAAAATTATTTCTCGATATCATAATGAAAACCCATAAAGTAACTCCGACAAACAATTCTTGCGCTAAATGGGATGATAAAGTAATAACTGCAGCCCATATTCTAATATCTTCTGCAAGACCACGATCTTTTTTATCGCCAATTTTGCTAGCACTTTCTACTATGATCCATACAAAATTTGCTGCAAAAGTGCTCGTAGACTGCCTTTACAATATTGGTTTTTGCGCTTCTTATGCCGAAACCGTACGATTTGAAACGTCCATCGTAAATGATCCACAAAATTTCGAGCTGATATCCGATCCTTATCTGCAGTTCGTGTATGATAACGCAGACCATAACACTGCTACAATTGATGGTAAAAATACTTTCCATTGTATGGGTGGTATAATGTGTGTGTCACCATCATCATCAGTACAATCAAATAGTACTATTCCTCGCATTGAAGGAGCTTTGCGGGCGAATACTAGTGGCACGTTTGGTTTCATTCCGTTGACCGATTTTCAGAATAATAAACCATTTCATCTGAATAGTATTACTGTACAAGATTTAAATTCATTGAATCCCATCGTTAAAACGATTGGAATAAATGCTATCGATTCAATATGGTTCTTCGGCAGGCATACAGCAGCCAAAAATACACCAAATTGGCACGGATTTATGAATAAATACCATGCATTGAACAATGACTTTAATACGACAAAAGTTATTCCTTTGCCATTCACTAATGCACCTCCCACTAATTATACAACCATTTTAACAGTGTTGATTGATGCTAGAGTCAGAGCTGATAAAAATAATCAAAAACACTGTTTCGTAACGTTTGATTTGCCATTGTTCCTGAAAGCAAGTGAGATCATTGCCTCCATTGATAGTGATAATGACCCACACAATTTACGTTCGGTTATAGTTCGTTTAGGAGGCTTTCATCTTCTAATGTCTTTTCTTGGATCTATTGGCTATATAATGGAAGGTAGTGGTCTAAAGGAAGCTTTTAGCACAATACATGCCGAATTATCTGCTGATAAAGCCCTAACAGGTCATGCCTATTCGAGAGCTGTAAGAGGCCATCTTTTAGTACAAGCATCGCCTGCTGCTATTATTTTTCAAGAAATCGAGCTTAGTGATCACGAAAGAACATTTTTGAACGAAAGCCTTCCACAAGTAGGACAGATTGAATTCGAAAATAATCTTCAAAGTGCAACGATGAAGGAAATAGAGACCAAATTCTCATCGTGTGTCCGTAATTTGAAAGATAATGGACCAACTAGTCAACTTTGGCTACAGTATTTTGAAATGGTTTGCTTAGTCCAAAGATTCATAGATGCCGAACGTTCTGGGAATTTTGAACTACATCTTGACATTATACAATTAATGATTCCCATTTTTTACGCTGCTGGCCGACATCTATATGCAAAATGCTCTTTATTGTATTTACAACAAATGCATCAATTGAAAACCATTATGGATATTGTAGAGTATGATAAGTACTGTCGGCAAGGTTTTTTTACGATCAGACGCTCAAACCGATTTTGGTCGGGGGTATGGTCTGATATGACCATTGAGCAGGTCTTGATGCTGCGGAGGCCTGACGCATGGTCGTGGATTGACAGAGAATGTTATCGGAAAATGGGTTTTATCCAGGGTTGCTGTAACAGAAGTCTGCAATGACATCGACATTTTTTGTAACGTTACGTTTTCAACATCCAAGCAACACGTGGATAAAAAATGCTCTCGCGTGGCTCGAGATGCAAACGATTCATTAAAATTAAAGCAATATTTTGACATGCATAACCCATTTCCCGAAACTGATAAAATTATGGCTATCAACTCCGGCATGATTGGAGATACATCTGTCAATTGCTTTAAAGCATTTGCAGTAGGAAAAGATTTGATGCAAAATGTAGCAGGACAAAAGTTTTCGTCGCTTAAATTTAAGAGGAGCAGTAAAGTCGTGAATTTGAGAGCCAGTAGTTCTACGATAAAAAATATTGATAATAAAGAAATATCTATATCACCGCTGCTCATTGTCCAGAGAATTTCTTTAAATATTGCGGATAAAGATGATATGAGAGAATATATAACGTATGAACTGGCTCCTATGCCTTGAGCTCTGTTCGATGCAAACGGTATGCGAAAAACAACCAAATCTTTTTTTTATTGTAATTTCGAAAGTGTGTATGATATTGAAAGTACAGGAATCACAGTGCATATGGTCGACGATGGCTTTTTGCTGCATAAAGTTGTGTGGCATGCTAATGAGAATATGAACGACATCTTGGCGAAATACGTCGCATATAAAATTAAACACTATCAGCCCAATAGTTGTGTTATCTTTGATGGTTATCCAGAGGACGAGACTTTGACGACAAAATCGGTTGAGCGTTCTCGTAGAAAGATGCACAATTTTGGTGGTGATATTCTTTTTGATAAAAATACAAACATTATTGTAAATCAAAAGCAATTTTCGAGCAATGAAAAAAATAAGTCTAGGCTTATTGAAATGCTATGTGATGCATTACATGTTGTTGGGTTCAGAACAAAAATTGCTTTTGAAGACGCCGATCGACTCATTGTTAGTACAGCTATCGAGAATGCCCGAATGGATTCCAATGCGACAGTTGTAATTGTTGGGGAAGACGTAGACTTGCTCGTTATGTTTTCACAACTGGCAGGAGATCTTTCGAATATATATTTCCGTAAAGAAGGCAAAGGTTCGAAGCCCAATGAATACTACAATGGCAAAAGTTTCAAGTATCAAAACCTGCAGTGTATTGTAGCATTCTTACATATATTCTGCGGATGCGATACAACTTCTTGTTTTTATAAAAAAGGCAAAAATAAATTGATTGACGCTTTTCCCCAACCAAAATTGATTGAATTAGCTTCAATTTTTCATCAAAAAAACGCCACTTGCGAGGAAATAGCTGGCAATTCTAGCCAATTGATATGCGGCATGTACAGCAACAAGGCCGAAAAAGCGTTGATAGAAAAGTCGAGCTCCTTCTCATTGAACGATCTGAGGTATCTACATTTCAGTAAAGCCAAAATAAAATCAAAATTCACCTTTGAGACTTTGCCACCAACAGGAGGAGCCGCAAGAGAACATGCTTTTCGAAGTTTCTATCAACTGCAGCTGTGGCTAGGAAACATACATCTAAAAGCAACAGATTGGGGGTGGAAGATTATTAACAATTATTTAACACCTGTAGGAAGTACAGATACACCGATGCCCAAAAAGTTGCTTGAACAGACTTCTTGTTCCTGTAGTAAGAAGGGGTGTAAAGATGCTTCTTGTGGCTGCAGAAAACACGGATTGCCATGCACAAACCTCTGTGTGCACTGCCAAGAAGATACGTGTTTTAATTTTGAAGAAAGTATGATCAGAGCTGAATCGGATGATGATGATGCGAACGAGGAACATGAATTTGGCAAAAAAGCCGTTCCAATGATTGCTACCGAGGCAGACGACAGTTTTGATTTAGAAGTAAGGCCAACGAAAAAAAGGAAACTTGTTTAAATTGTAGGTACTTACTGTTTTAACACGTAATATATGATACATTTTTTTTTTACTTATAAGCCATCAGACTGTGAATGTACAAACCGATCTCAATAAAATCAAAAATAACGATGAACATACTGTGCTTTTTCATTATAATCATAAATCGTATGAATATACACATAGAATTTGAATTCTCCGGAAACTTTGCAACAGCACCTTCATTATTGATTGTTTATGAAATCTGACGACGGATTCAGTTTGTGCATGTTGAGCTACTCAAAATTGAAAAAAGATCATCGAAATCGGTTTAGTAGTTGCCGAGATAATCGAATTCAATGATCGACAATATTCGCCGTGCGCCTCTATTACTATATATACATACGCTTCTCCGACACAGTCGACTGCCCCCACCACTCGCCTACTTTCTCGCGCTCCGACGTTTATGCCTATGTTTGGATGCATTTTGCACCTATTTCGATGCAAAATAGCGACAAATTATGAATTGACGATTTGTAGTGAATATAGTCTAGTTTCAAAATCGATCTGACAAATTACGATCGGACCACTTCTCGAGCAAGGATGGCTCATCGAAAATTATGCATAAAAAAATTCAATTTGCAATTGTGCAAAAACTACTTATACCACAGTGCCCATTTTTCGCCCACGTTATCTGAATGTTATTCACTACTACCCCGCGAAAGGCCTATGCTACGACTTGTGAAATGGCGGAGTTATGAATTTTTGAAAAAACATCTTTTTTTGAAGGTTTTTTAGATTTTTCTCGGTTAAAAATGCCCCGATCGAGTCGATCCGAGGCTTATTTTGAAGGTTGTTCAATTCTCTACAACTTTTCTCATTGGAGTACCAAGATTGCTCTATCAGTTTCCATCCTAGAAGCGAAAAACTACTAAAAAAACGGGTTTTTCGTTTTTAAACATTGTTTAAACAATAGCCGGAAAAAATTAGGAGTTGGAAACATGTACGTTTTCATCTGTGAACCGTTCTTCAAAACGTGGCACACTCAGATTTCAGGTGGGATTTATATCACGAAATCGCCTTTTTTTTATTCTATTGACTGGACCATGACGTCCTCGCGCTCCTTCCCTGGCTCAGGGATCAGAGTGGTACGGTTGGTTAGCCACGGGCTCGGGAAGCACCCACTGCATATGAGCAGGTTAAAGAATTTTGCCAATACTATGGAGACCCCTTTCTTGGCAACCTGCCCTTGAGAGATGTTGTCAGGGCCCTTAGCCGTGTCCTCGGCTGTCTTCTTGATTTTATTTGTCACCTCCTCCCCCGTGATGGGAGAGAGTATATCTGCTAGATTTAGTGAGGGGACCGGGTCCCTCGCTGGAAGCGCTCTCACTTCAGGGCCCGGCGTATTCCACAATTCATTGTACAACCTAGCTACTTCCCCTGCTGGTGGCTTTTCCTGACGCAACTCAAGGATTGAGAGGTCGTTCAGCATTACCATATCAACCAATTTTCTAGGGCAATTTTTGTAAATCTCTTGCGCCCTCGCGTAGGCGAAGCGCTTCCTTTCCCCACGGTTGGGAGGGCGACCTCTCCGAGGCCGTCTGCTCGTCGGCTGTTTATTGGTGTTCCCAGTATTGCCGCCTTCTGGGCATTCTGGATCGTCTTCAGTTGCTCTCGGGCCCTTGAGGAGGGCCGGAGTAAGTTTAAGCTGGAGGAAATTATCTATATCAGATTTGAGGTCCGGGCTCTCGAGCCAGATTGTTTAGATGTCCTTAGCCAGTTTATCCCAAGGGGCTGGCAGCTCGATGGCTCGCTCTATGTATTCAGCAAGTGGCCGTTTCCAGTCATTGGCTTCGACTGCAGCTTGGCCTTTAATATTCTCAGGCTCGTGCTCGGGCTCCGGTGACGGGGGGCCCGGGCTGGCGGCCTCCGCTTCGTCTCTATCTGGTTCGCGTGAGGCTGGCTGGCGCGGGCGCCGTTATCCCGTAACGTATTGACGCCTAGCCTCGCTTATTTGTTCATTTGTTTTGTTGCGAAAGTAGGGCTCGATCAACTTGTTAATGTGCCTCTCACCTTCGTGTATTTCGCATAGCCGCCGCAGCTCGGCTATGTTTCGGGGGGACCAGACAGACCCTCCGACTGCCCTTTCGCCAATCGCGTGCTCCTGCCGTCTTGCCTCGTTTCTGATGGCAGGGTGAGCGTGACGCTCATGTTGGCCCAAGCCGATGCGGGTCTCAAAGGAGCGGGGGCATGCTCGGCACTTGTGTTCGGCCCAGTTCGCAACAGCCACCGCATCTTCATTCAGGGCGTTTATAGCCAGCTGAATATCACACGGGGCGGCATGCAAGTAGATCTGCAGATCATCTGCAAAAATCATGTGCTTGGTCACTAATCAGATGACGAGGCATTTGGCTACATCCTGCGCTACCTTGCCCGGGTTCGAAGGCAAGGTGCGGATTTCCTAGGGATACAGTCTCCCATAGTGGACAAAACTTAACAATTGTAAAGGTTCTAACAATAGTTAATAGATCGGTTCGAGTGTGCGCTACCACTGCTTGGGCCCTGAGGGCTTGGAAAAATTAGTGGAGCGGACTTCTGCAGTTGTTTTGCAGAAAGACGGCCTTTGGTCGCACTTAGTACTGTCAGGGAAAACCACGTGGAGGCGGCCGTCCCAGTTTCGCAGTAGCGACTGGCTCTGCCGCCGTGGCAGGGTCTACGACCCGCCGTACGACTCGCACCTTGAGACGGGGGTAGAGGCTTTGAGCATGCCACTGGTGTTAGTGCTGCCTCGCTGTCGACCCTGTGCGTCTCAAGGGCTTCGCGGACTTGGCCTATGGTTGTTCGAATCAGGGTACCAAGTCCGTCGTTCGAGTGGTTCGTTCGGCATTTGGCTGTGTTCAAGTAAATAAATGAATAAATAGATAAATAAATGAATAAATAAATGAATAATAAAAAAATATAATAATAACAATGTATAGATCATTTAACGTGCTTAGCACAGTCTATTGATTATTAATATTAGGCAACGTAATAGATCGTTCGTTCAAGTGGCTTGAGATTAGCCGGGTTTGGCTCCAGGTGGCGGTCCCGGGTGTTGGGTTCAGGAGCTCAGCTATCCATGAATTCATTCAGAATTTCAATGGAGTCGTTCAAAGTCATAACGGGAAGGAAAGAGCATTCCCGTTTTGAGAGGCCGAGCCCCCTGAGTTCCATCCAGGTCGTTCGAGGTATCGCGCCCCTGGAGCCGAGTACAATGGGCACTACTCGTGCGGTTCGAACACCGAGCATCTGCTTAAGGTGTCGGAGTATGGGTCTGTATTTAATTTGTTATTCCGCAGCGGCGGCGGTCAGGAAGTGCCGGTTTTCGTACCTTACGGTAACATCGAGCACCAGGGCGCCGACCTCATTCGAGTGAATGACGAGGTCGGACTTGTACTTCTTCCCGCCTACCACTACTTCTTGTTCGTACAGAACCGCATGCTCCTTGCCAAGTTTGTCCTTCAAGAAATCGTTAACCCGGTCGTGGCGATGACACTGAAGTTAGCCGCCGATACCGCGCCGCCGATTCACCGAGAGTTCCCGCGCGCAGCGGTTCTCAGTCAGGAGAACAGCTCGACTCGTCCGAAAAAGCCTCGAATCTGGAATCCTTTCCAACCGCGAAATTATAACAACGGATCAATGAAATTTCATATCCATGTTAAATTGACCGTTTCTAACAATAAATAAGCATTGTCAATTTTTCAAACAATTTTTTTCGACTACTTTACTCTTGTACTTTGAATCGGCGGCTGGGGCTAAGATCGAAGTTACTTGAAAAATAATAACAATTGAGACTAGAAATTTCATATTGTACTTTATCTCACCGTTTCTAACAATAAATAAGCATCGTTAATTTTTTAAACAATTTTTTTCGACTACTTTACTCTTGTACTTTGAATCGGTGGCTGGGGCTAAGATCGAAGTTACTTTAAAAGTAATAACAATGGAGCAATGAAGATCCGTGTTGCATTTAACACCTTCTGAATCACGGATATATTGTACATGATAATGAACTGACCGTATTCTTTGGGATAGACCACCAGGGTATTGAGCCAGAATTAATACCAATTTAGTTCTAAACTGGTCAAACGTTTGTAGATTATATTGTATGGTTCTAATGTTTTTATTTCATTTAATTTTATTTGTCATCCATCATATCGATATAAGATAATACACGTAATAATATTATAATATACTAGGGGGGCTACGCCCCCCTGCGCGCTTCGCGCGCCAACCCCCCCTATTTCAATTTGTATCATTTGTCGAAGTCAAATAATCTGCGGATTTCTTTGAAAAGAATTTCTTCGTGTATGTTCTGCTTCCAGCTCGGCTTGTATTTCCTCATCCATGTCATGGTTCTCCATGTCGTATATTTCTCCGTCTGTTAATTCATCTATCGCGTATAATACAACCTACATTTAGCGATGGCACGTTTTTCCGCTGTGCGGTTCGATAATCAAATACACATTGATATCACATACTTGGCCCTATTGGTACTGTGTCTGTGTCTAGCCCGGTATCTAGCTCCGCTGGCTGTACCTCGGGCAATTCGGGCCATGACTCTTCTATATATCCCTCTGTTAGTTCGTCTATTATCATAATTTAACCAATCTTTAGTGATGGCATGTTTTTCCGTTGTTCGGTTCGGTAATTAAAGATAAATTGATATCACAAACTTTGTCCTACTGGTTCCATTATCCAATTTACCTAAACGTTAATAAATTTATAAAATCGCAAAACTTAATTAACTATAGTTATTTCCAAAAATTCATCGAATATCGATCACATGTCTCGAAATTAAATGTAGAAACAAAAAATGTAAACCGTAACTATATTCATTTGAAAAATCAATTGTTCCTGTTTTGTTGGGATAAATTTTTGTGACTGATACATTTATTTATTTTATCCTGTTTATTCAATTTAAATTCAATTTAAATTCCTGCAAAATGCCTCGTCGTGCAAACTCATCTAGAAGCCACTCACTCGAACGACCTAAATCAAAAAAATTCAAGACTGACGACAATATTCCTTCGCTTTCGACTACGGAATATATTCAAAACATTGAGATCGGAGATAAATTTGCGTAAGCAATAATTTTACTAATATTATTATTATTTTAACGTAAAGTCTCATATATTTCTCCTTTTTCTATGTAGAGCTATTGTTGGATACGTCGACTCTATTCAGTGTAGTAAAATTAAACGCAAAACGTCACTAAATAAGGCAGAAAAACCAGAATTGGACTTATTCAAATTCGTCCTGAATAATAATGACGGCCAAAGAGTCTCTTGTTACAAATGGGGCGATCAGGCCCCTCAATTATCAAACGAAATTAAACATAACCAGGTAAATCGTATTTACATCTTTCTTCTGCATCACATCATTTTTGGTGGACATTTTTTTCTTGTTAACTCTGTACCCTTCGTTTTTAGATTTACCTTCTTCAAAACACAACCGCTACTCCCGCTTCGTTGTACAACCTTGGCAACGTTAACTTTGAACTACAATTAAAATCTTTTTCGAAAATAAGTTGTTTCGGAGTATTCCACGTACTCCAAAACTTCGATAAAATTAATTTCTCTGACTTTCCTGACATTCCTCAGAAAACTGGAATTATAAGTAACGTTATTTTCGATCGACCATTTTCCGAAAACTTGTCCAATAACTTGTTTAATAACCTTAACCTGCAGAAATTAGAGGATATGTCAAAGACGAATTTATTCAGCCTTCCAAAATTCGAACCGACGAATACATTGGCACAGTAACTGACGGCCAATTCAAAATTGAAATTGTCTTATCTAATGTTTTCAATCTAAGTCCAATCTCTGCTGGCCAACGAATAGAAATTGTAGGCGATGTTCAACAAAACGGTGAATAATCTTTAATCTAAGTTTTTAACTCAATTAGGAAATACAAAATATTCTCAATATCGAAAAAAAATGAAATCATTATTATTGATTAAATGTTCTTTTTATGCTTTTAATACGTCTTTCTAGACCACCACTTCTTCCTACACGTGCAGACTTTCGAAAACATCAAAATCCTGGATGACCCCCCTATGCCTCTTGCAAAATTATTATGCGTTTCCAGAATGTTAGGAATATAACGTGATAATTTTTTATGTGTTAATCATCTTTTATTTTTGATCTTTTGTATTTATATTATGTAATCATATGTATATGTGTTAAAAATATATAGTGGATTAGGCTTTCAGAGGAAACCACTTTAAAAAAAACGCGCCGAGTTATCTACTGCAAAGTGGTGTGGAAACGATAACTGTCGCATAATGGTTATTATCCTCACTTACATACATCTCTTATTATTTTCAGACCTTTCCCTACTTACTGCTACCCTACCCTTAGTGATTACGTCATCTAAAGACAGGCCCTCAACTTTCATGGATAAAAGTATCATCCACCCCTAGGTGGTGTGAAAAGATATAAATACAGAGATCGATTCGATACGAATACGAATACAGACATAGGTTTCCAAATCTTATCTAAATGATGTATTGTGTTTGAAATTAATAAAATATTAATCGGTATGACATACATTTTTCAAGTGGAATGCTTTCTTTATGTTGATATCAGAAATTGATTAATTCAAAATATTCGTATGAGTGGGAAATATATTTTCATTGATGAAATTCAGATATGGTCATGAATCTTTGTTAGGTGATCTATTAATTGTTAGATTTTATCTATGTTATTGTATTACATAATTTGTTAGCCTCCAGCGCATATCATCGTTCTCTAATAAATAAACGTGAGTTTAAAATAGTCAAGAGTTCAATATTGCGACAGAAGTTTTTAAATTTCCCATATGGTGATATGGAGAGCCGTCTTGAATTGCATTAAATGTAGTTTCCTATTAATTACCTATGGTGTATATCGAGAGCCGTCTTGAATCGCAATCTGACATTTTGTCAAATGCCAAAGAACTCGTAAGCTTTTCGAGGTAATAACCGTGAAACGATTTAATGAATGCGATGTAATCATGTATAGGTGTTACGGAATACTGATGACATGCGATTACATGCATGTCGCCATCTGTCGGTAACCTGATAGATTCGCATGACAGTTATATATCGGCCGATCATCGATATCAGTGAGGCCGATCAAGTAAAGGATTACTTTTTTAAGCGCTATGATCGCTCTCACTTCTCGTTCCAAGCGCTCACTTTTTGTTTCGCGTAACCATGTAATAAATAAATAACATTTGTTTCATTCAATCCTGAGACTGAACGGGGCCTGGTTCCGTAAGTATTGATAATTATCAATTAAATTTAATATCAATATGTCCGAAATTAATTCACTGCATTAATTATTTCTCAGTTACAAAATCCAAGATGGAGAATCTTATTGAAAATGGTATGTTATATAATCTTCAACAATTATTACGATTATTATTTTTCTTCACGCATTCACATATTTTTATAAATAATCATATGAATTATATCTTCATTTGAAAACGAAGAAGTGCAACAACCGGGGCCAGAACTCCAGCAGCTGGGGCCACGGCAGCAGCAAGACCCACAGCAGCAACAACAGCAGCAAGACCCACAACAACAACAACAGCAGCAGCAGCAAGACCCACAACAACAACAACAGCAGCAGCAGCAGCTGGGGCCACAGCAGCGAGACCCACAACAACAACAGCAGCAGCAGCTGCAACAGCAGCAGCAGCCTGCAGATGGTATGGATTCCAACGTTGCATATCTTCATCGATACAAATTAAATTAGCTTCAATTCGTATTTGTTTGATTTATAATCTTACTTATCATAATTTTTGTTCCAAGGACCTCGAACACCTCAAAGAGCAGGGCAACGACGTTGGCAGCAACGGGCCTACTACAGGCAGGCCAATTTGGTGGCCATGTTATATGCCATGGCCAACCCGCACTCCGGCCGGGGCTGGGGCCGGGGTCGGGGCCGTGGCCGTGGCATCCCCCGACAGCAAGATTAATTGTAATTTGTTATTTTATTTTTGTTATTTTCGTTATGTCAGTTATTTTCGTCATTTTAGTTATGTTATGTTATATTTAATAAAATATGTAATGTATGAGTGTGGTACGTTGGTACGTACATGTGTGTGTACCGACTCTGAGAGCTGGCTGAGCCCCAGTCTGTCTGTTGACCGTAACCAGAACACACGGGTTGTATTTTCTGTATACCTCGATGATTACGTAATATAATAAACAACCATTAATGTGATACTTGGAGTTGTTTATTAACCCACGACACAATAACTGGCGACGAGGATTAAAAGAACTACATAAGCGCGTACATCGATGTCGGATGAAGTGGAAAAGTTAACACGTGAAAAACTGTGCGTTCGGTTAAAGAAAGAAAGTGTGTCGTACGAAGATAAGGATTCCACAGAAAGATTAAGAAAAAAATTAATAAAACACTTAGAGAATAAAGCACAACAAGAACAAGAGCATAGTAAAGAAGCAGTGATCACAATGGACGCTAAAATCCGTTTGGAATTTGAACTGGGCAAGGATGACTGGGAGACATTTATCGAGAGGTTGGAGTTGTTCTTCACTGTAAACAATATCACAGATGACAAAAAACAAGCAGCTATACTGCTAACTAAAGTGAGTGCCGATACATATAAATTGGCGAGAAACTTGTGTCACCCGGATAAACTCAAAGATAAGACATACGCAGCTATCGTTAAATTAGTAAGTGATCATCTGTGTCCAAAACCGTCAGAATCAATGGAGAGATATAAATTCTATGGGGCGAAACAAGCCGTGACGGAACCGGTGGCTGACTTCGTGGCAAGATTAAAGGAGTTATCGTTAAATTGTAACTTTCCATCGGTAGAAACAGCATTGAGAGATCAGTTAGTATGCGGTTTGCTTGATCACCCCACCAAAACAGAACTTTTCAAAGAGAACAATCTGACATACGAAGTAGCCTATAAAATAGCACTAGCACGTGAAAAAGCTGAAAAGAATGCAACGTTTACCGAGAAAATAGCTAGCAGTAGCACACGAGAAGTTAATTTACATGCTGTAAAAGGAAAAAGTCAAACGAATTGGCATGTAAGAGACAGAAGCAAAAGTATACAGTATAGCAGAGCAGGACAAGGCGACAACGCTGTAAGCAAGCCACGATCAACAAACGAGAGGAATCAGCGAAATCCGGTAACATGCTATTGCTGCGGACAGAGCGGACACATAGCAAGAGGATGTGAACATCGATACGCCACATGTCAACAATGTAATCGACGTGGACACATCTCACAGGCATGCCGATCTCGTGAGTTCAGACTGCAAAATTTAGAAGACGAGCATACAGAAGGAGAGCATACATCAGAAGCGCACGACAACGAGATCGAGGATGGCGGTGAAGAAGACACCTACGAATTTCACAGCATGAAAACTAGGGGTAATATAAATACAGTAAACAACATAGGCTCCGAAATAGCGCGAACACCCATGTATATGAAGGTATGCGTAAACGCGATAAACATGGATATGGAAGTCGATTCAGGGTCGTATTGGAGCATTATATCGAATGAGACTAGAAGTAAATATTTTCCGCAAATAAAAATAAGTAAGATCTCATTCGCACTTAACGCCTATAATCTGAAAGTAGATCCAATAGGTATGTTGCGAAACTTAAATATAATATTTAATAATAAAAATTATAAATTAGATATTTTAGTACTGCCCGGAAAAGGTGCAACATTAGTGGGTAGGTCCTGGTTACATGCTTTCGGTTTATGGCCGCTATTCACAATCAACAATGTAAACTCAAATGATGACTTAATGCTAGCAAGGAAGATAGAACAGGATTTTCCTAAGTTGTTTGGCGAAGGAGTTGGATGCTTTAATAAAGGAATGATAAGTCTAGCGTTGAAAGAAAATGCGATACCCAAAGCATGTAAGCTGCGACACATACCGTTCGCATTACGGGAAAAAGTAGAAGATGAATTGAAACGGTTAGAAAAGCTCGGCCATATCGAACGTGTGCAAACGAGTGAATGGGCAACACCTATCGTTCCGATAGTAAAAAGCGATAGAAGCGTGCGCATATGCGGTAATTTCAAACTAACAGTTAATCCATGCTTAATAATAAATAGACACCCGTTACCGACAATCAATGAAATATTCGAGAAACTACAAGGAGGAGAAACAGTCAGTCAAATTGATCTAACACATGCATACATGCAAGTACCAATTCACCCGGACTCACGAGATATGCTAACAATAATAACACATATAGGCCTCTTTCGATACACGAAATTGACAGAAGGAGTAGCGTCGGGTCCCGGAGAATTCCAGAGGATTATGGAAGATTGCTTACGAAATATTAACGGTAAAATTGCAGTATATTTAGACAATATATATGTCACGGGTAAAAATGATAAGGAACACGTTGATACGTTATATAAAGTACTAGCTCGATTAGAAGAGTATGGATTTCGCGTGAATGTTAAAAAGTGTGATTTCTTGAAAAAAGAATTAGAAATTCTAGGATTTGTTATTCGAAAAGGAGAATTATGCACGTCGGAAAAGAAAGTAGAAGCGCTGGTCAAGGCGCCAATACCAAGAAATAAAAAACAACTGTTATCATTTCTGGGTCTGGTAACATACTACGAACGTTTCTTACCGGATCGAGCATCACGTCTCAAGCCGTTGTATAGCTTAACGAAAAATACGGAATACATCTGGAGTGCTGAATGCGATAGCGCGTACAAATGGCTAAAGAATGAAATAGCTTCGGCTAAGGTATTAGTAAATTACGATCCTACTCTAGAACTTATACTGGCATGCGATGCGTCGAAATACGGCATATCCGCGATACTTTCTCACCGCTACGCAAACGGCGAAGAAAGGCCGATCGCGTTTGCATCGAAAGTTGTCCCCGATAAAGAACTAAATAGAGCCATAATTGATAAGGAGGCAGGCGCTATTGTGTTCGGATTCAAAAAATTTTACAACTACGTTTATGGAAGAAAAATAATTCTGAAAACAGATCACAAACCGTTAGTATACATTTTTGGTCCTAATCAAGAGATTCCGCTAACAGTAGCCAGCCGACTACAAAGATGGGCCTATTTCCTGTCGCACTTTACTTACGATATTGAATACATTAATACTAAGAATAATGGTAACTGCGATGCACTATCCAGACTCCCGATTATTGACACAACACCGATTTTTAGCACAGATTTTCAGGCAATAAATTTTATCGAAGAAGAGTTAAAAGTACTTACATCAAAGGATGTTGCGAAAGAAACATTTAAAGACAAAACGCTAAGTAAAATCGTCACTTACCTAAAAAATGGTTGGCCAAAACGCGAGGAGTTATCTGACACGGAAAAAAATTATCACAACAAAAAGGATGAACTTTACATTGAGAAGGATTGCGTATTATGGGGTTATCGCGTAATTATACCTGAAAATCTGCGGCCGCAGGTACTCAGCGAATTACATGTTTCACACTTCGGTAGCGTTAAGATGAAAATGCGAGCCAGATCGTGCGTATGGTGGCCCAAAATCGATGCGGACTTGGAAGAACTGTCAGCAACTTGTAAAGTTTGCATGCAGGAGCGCAAGGCACCACCCAAGATACCGTTAAATCCATGGCCAACGCCAAATAGATGCTGGAGCAGACTCCATTGCGATTTTTTAGGACCAATGCACGGTCACATGTTTATGATCGTTGTAGATGCATACAGCAAATGGCCCGAGGTATGCGATATGAAAACAAACACACAAGCTGAAGGAACCATAAGCCAATTGAAAAGGCTTTTCTCGCGATTCGGTCTGCCAAGCCATTTGGTGACGGACAATGGGCGCCAATTTACCAGCAAAATATTTGAATTGTTCATAAAAGAAAATGGAATAAAACATACATTCACGGCCCCATATCACCCGGCCACAAATGGTGCGGCAGAAAACTTTGTGGGTATTTTTAAGGATAAGATAAACAAAATGATCAAATCAAAAAAAACAATGTACGATGCAATTAATCAATTCTTAATTGACTATAGAAGCACCGAACATTGCTCCACGGGCCGCTCACCAGCGTGGATGATGTTTAAGCGCGAAATTAGGACGAAACTTGATCACTTGAAACCGAATGTATTGGATAAGATAGAGCAATCTCAATGGCAACAGACGCTGAGTCGGGGAGGGTCTCGCGACATCACATTTTCGGTAGGAGAGAAAGTGTGGGTCAACGATTATTCGACCAACTCGGATAAGAAAAGCCTCGCGATTATTATCGCTCAGTTGTCGCCTGTAAACTTTGCAGTTGAGATCTCGCCAGGAACTATTTGGAAAAGACACATTGACCAAATGATAAAATACAAAGAGCCAATGGGCCACAATACGGCTAATGGTAGTACGGGCAAATCTCAGCTGAAAAGTGCAACCAGATACTCGAAACGCTTAGCAGATAAGCAAGCCAAAAAAAATTCGAATTAATAGATTTAAGATAATATAAAAGTGTATCCCGTAAAGGGAGAGGAAATTGTAATGTATGAGTGTGGTACGTTGGTACGTACATGTGTGTGTACCGACTCTGAGAGCTGGCTGAGCCCCAGTCTGTCTGTTGACCGTAACCAGAACACACGGGTTGTATTTTCTGTATACCTCGATGATTACGTAATATAATAAACAACCATTAATGTGATACTTGGAGTTTTTTATTAACCCACGACACAACAAAATACATTCGATAATTTCATTTAAATCGTGTTGATATTATCTCGAAAATAAATTTCAATATACAGGGTGGGGTACGTTACTTTTCGGCGCCGCCGTTTCGGCGCCGGACGTTTCGGCGCCACCGTTTCGGCGCTTGGACATTTCGGCGCTGGGATGTTTTGGCGCTGGGACGTTTCGGCGCTAGGACGTTTCGGCGCTAGGACGATTCGGCGCCAGGCCTTTCGGCGCTGGGACGTTTCATGGTGGGACATGATTCAAGTGTGGAATCGGTGAGGTGACCTCACTCATTCTAACCTTTTGGAAACCGCAGCCACCGTCTGGGTATTTTGCATGTGTGTGTGTGTGTGGGTGTGGGATCAGTAGGGTAGCCTAACCTATTCTAACCTATTCTAACCTATTCTAACCCATTCTAACCTATTCGAACCGATTCCAACCTTTCGGGAGCCACACCCACCGCCTGGGTATTTTGCATGTGTGTGTGTGTGTGGGATCAGTAGGGTGGCCTAACCTATTCCAACCTATTCTCACCCATTCTAACCTTTTCTAACCCATTCTAACCTATTCTAACCTATTCCAACCTTTCGGGAGCCACAGCCACCGTCTGGGTATTTCGCATGTGTGTGTGTGTGTGGGATCAGTAGGGTGGGCCAACCTATTCTAACCTATTCTAACCTATTCTAACCCATTCTAACCTATTCTAACCTATGCCAACCTTTTGGGGCCACAGCCACCGCCTGGGTATTTCGCATGTGTGTGTGTGTGTGGAATCAGTAGGGTGGCCTAACCTATTCCAACCTATTCTCACCCATTCTAACCTTTTCTAACCCATTCTAACCTATTCTAACCTATTCCAACCTTTCGGGAGCCACAGCCACCGTCTGGGTATTTCGCATGTGTGTGTGTGTGTGGGATCAGTAGGGTGGGCCAACCTATTCTAACCTATTCTAACCTATTCTAACCCATTCTAACCTATTCTAACCTATGCCAACCTTTTGGGGCCACAGCCACCGCCTGGGTATTTCGCATGTGTGTGTGTGTGTGGAATCAGTAGGGTGGCCTAACCTATTCCAACCTATTCTCACCCATTCTAACCTTTTCTAACCCATTCTAACCTATTCTAACCTATTCCAACCTTTCGGGAGCCACAGCCACCGTCTGGGTATTTCGCATGTGTGTGTGTGTGTGGGATCAGTAGGGTGGCCCAACCTATTCTAACCTATTCTAACCTATTCTAACCTATTCTAACCTATTCTAACCTATTCTAACCCATTATAACCTATTCTAACCTATGCCAACCTTTCGGGAGCCACAGCCACCGCCTGGGTATTTCGCATGTGTGTGTGTGTGTGGAATCAGTAGGGTGGCCTAACCTATTCTAACCTGTTACTTTCGGGAGCCACGGTCACTGTCTGGCCAATTCGCACGTGTAGGTGTGTGTGTGTGTGGGCAGCGCGAGAAAAATTCGGAGAAAACATCCTAGCGCTCGAATCACGCCTCGCGCCGAAACGTCCTCGCGCCGAAACGTCTCAGCGCCGAAACGTCCCAGCGCCGAAACGTCCAAGCGCCGAAACGGGCACGCGCCGAAATGGCGGCGCCGAAACGTCCGGCGCCGAAACGGCGGCGCCGAAACGTCCTGCTCCCATACAGGGTGGCCCATTTAACTTGACCACCCCAAATATCTCTGTTGCTTTTACAGTTACAATAAAAATGTTAATAGATGATCTTTTTGATTTCGAAGGGCTGATACAGTGGTGATAAATTCGTTTTTTTCAAGGTCACAGTTTTCGAGTTCTCAAGGTCATCAATAGTTTTTTAAATGGGACCATGTATTTCTGATATGACGATGTTGTAGCTGACACTGAGACGAATCCAACGACCTATGATATCATGACCTTGAAATCATTTTTCACCCCAATACAAGTGTAAAATCGGGAAATAATAGTGCGGTATTGACAATAAGAATATTCGAATAATCTAATCCAATTCCTTGGGCGGAATAGTAGATTACGATACGAGTGCGCGAAGTACGTGATTCTCACACGAGTGTAGCTTGTCGCCCGAGCGAAGCGAGGGTGACAAAAACACGAGTGTGAGGATCACGTACGCGCACGTGTTTCGTATACTATTTTTTGTAACACTGCATGGAAGTTCGCACTTCGTGTACACAACACGCGGTGACGAACAGTGACGATGCCCCAACCTGAATGTTGCAGACAGTGATTGTAGCCACCACTTGTTTCGTTCAATGGCGTTAGTTACGCTCGTTTTGCTCGGATTAGCGTTTGGTAATAAATATTACCTAACAGTTTTACGACATTACCTAACAGTTTTGGATTTGTTGGCGAATCGGCCGCTTCGCGCACTTTTTACGGGGCGCGAAGTCGAACTTCCCATGCAGGTGTTACAAAAAATTTATTTCAACGAATGTTGATGTTTCTGATGTTTGTAAATACTGGCATTGTACTGTGTCATTGAAACTGTACAATTGAAGCAACAGAGATATTTGGGGTGGTCAAGTTAAATGGGCCACCCTGTATATCACAATTGTATGACCATTTCTCTCAAATACATTCAATAATTTCATTTGAATCGTGTTAATATTATCTCGAAAATAAATTTTAATATATATCACAATTGTGTGACCATTCCTTTAGTACTTTCTTACCATTAACAATAAAGGTATGTTTTATACATCGCATTATTTATTTATCGTTTTTTATTACATACTTTTCCTCATTGCTTCCATCATCCAAATCATTTAAATTCCCTATAAATACTAATTTTTTTGAAATTTGTTCACGTAAATTTATTTATTACAAAAGACCAAATCTCCAAAAAAATCTAAATCATTTAATGAATCTAAGATTTGGAAACATATGTCTGTATTCGTATCGAATCGATCTCTGTATTTGTATCTTTTCACACCACCAAGGGGTGGATGATACTTTTATCCATGAAAGTTGAGGGCCTGTCTTTAGATGACGTAATCACTAAGGGTAGGGTAGCAGTAAGTAGGGAAAGGTCTGAAAATAATAAAAGATGTATGTAAATGAGGATAATAACCATTATGCGACAGTTAGCGTTTCCACACCACTTTGCAGTAGATAACTCGGCGCGTTTTTTTTAAAGTGGTTTCCTCTGAAAGCCTAATCCACTATACCGCGAAGTTAGAAGGAAGCCGAACGATGACCGCACTATAGCTCGACCACACCGAGTTGCACTCTTACGCAATAAGAGGAAGAAGTAAGAGTAAGAGCCGGCAGTCGCTGGCAGCAAGTAGTAGCTCACGTACACGTACAAGTACAAATGACACGAATGATGAAAAAATGTAAACGATGATGAAAAAAAATAAAACATTTATAATCGCACGTAGTTCCTTTATATATTAGTCTACTTCATATATTATGGTGCAAAGCATCCATATGTTATAGCGCACAGCAGCTATATATCATTGCGCACAGCAGCAATGTTTCGTTATTTTCTACGAATGAAAAATAAATGTACTAATGTAGGTCTATTTATTTATATTTATAATATGTAACATGAATCGATGTTTTTGTTACCGTCTCCAATATACATAGATATTACTTGAAAATTTCGTCCCATACGATATTTTCAATTTGATTTGGGTTATTAGAGTCTAAATTATTTTGAATGAATAATTTTTTTGGATTTCTACATCGCGATAAAGCCACATATAGCTGTCCATGCGAGAATAGTGGTTTGTCAAAATATAATCCAACCTTTTCAAAACTTTGTCCTTGAGATTTATTAATTGTTATTGCAAACGCTAAAATAACAGGAAATTGTCTTCGATATAGAACGAACGGCAATGGCGAAAATTCTCCTGTATCCAGCAATATTTTTGGAACAAAAGCGGTGTTTCCAATGTTGCTCCCAGTTATTATTTCTACTTCTAAATTAAATTTGAATAAGTTAATAATTTTTAATCTTGTACCATTACATAGTCCGTCATTTATACTTAGATTTCTAATAAGCATAATGATAGCACCAACTTTTAAAACTAATCTGTGTACTGGAAGTCCTGGAAATTTTAGGGAATTCAAATATTCAATCGGATAATTTAATTCAATGTCATTGTCCGTTTGATCCACTCCTTTATGTTTTGCATAATCGATGCTGTAATAAATTTGTTCTGGATTATTAACTTTTTTAAATATTTTGTCATTTAGCTTATATATTTCGTCGTTATGGCTTGATAAAATCGCTCGATCTGATAAGTCATCAGTTGGCTGGATAACGTCGCCATAAATTTTTGTACAAACATCGTCAGTTATCCAATTTTCTGGTATTCTGAAATAATTAATTTTCCCTCTTCCTATATTTAATAAAAATGATGAAAACTCTTCATCGCATGTACGCATATTTTGGGTTAATTCCAATTTCTTAAAATTTTTCCATAACATTGAAAATTTTATAGTTTCATTAATGATGTGTGATCTGGTACCGTTTTTTACGACTGGTAAAATTTGTCTGAAATCTCCTCCTAATATAAATAATTTGCCTGCGAATGGAACATCATCTATTTTGCAACAATCTCGAAGTGTTCTATCTACAATTTCTAATGCCTTTTTGGGAATCATTGAAGCTTCATCCCAAATTATTACGTCACATTGTTGTAATTTTGTTTTATCTGACATTAATTTCAAAAACGAAGTTTCCAGATTTGATAAATCCAAAGGTAGCCTGAAGGTTCTATGACTTGTCATACCACCAGGTAATAGAATTGATGCGATTCCGGTCCATGCCATTGCAATTACATTTTTCCCTTCTCCCAAAAAGTAATGAATTAAAGTTTTATAAAGGAATGTTTTTCCAGTACCTCCCGGACCATCAATGAATATAATTCGTTGATTATTTTCGTTTATTATACAGGGTGTCTCAAAATTCGCGGACCATCTGCATACCAGCGGATTCCTTGCGAAAAATGGAGACGGAAGTTACCTATGCAAGAAAATCCGCGGGGACTTAGTTTTCCCGTAAAACGCACTTAATAACGAACCATTCAGCGTCCGTCTTTAGAAAAGACTGTCTAAATCCGCACTGCCGTCCGCCCCACTACGGAGAATAAGACAATAATGTGTGGTGTTCCCCGCTCCGCCCGCCGCGCTTGAAGCCGCCGTGAGCGATTGACATTAGACAGTCGGTTCATGCAATGAAAATTCCAGAGTACGGATTCTTGTGGATTTTAGACAGTCTTTCCTATCGACGAACGCTAATTGGATCGTTATTAAGTGCGTTTTACGGGAAAACTAAGTCCCCGCGGATTTTCTTGCATAGGTAACTTTCGTCTCCATTTTTCGCAAGGAATCCGCTGGTATACAGATGGTCCGCGAATTTTGAGACACCCTGTATATTGGAAGATGGAATATTGATTTTCATTAAGTTGATTTATCAATTTTTTGTACATGCTTTTATTTATTTCAATTGTTTTTTGTTTTTCATCTACACTTTCCGAAATTTCTATTAAGTTTTCGGGTAACCCGAAGTCAGAGCATTTCATGTTTTCTAAATTCAAAATTCTGTTGATTTCCTGCAATGCGCGAAATTCATTATTATTCTTAAAGCCTTCGCAAAAATATTTTTTGAATTTATCCCAAATTTGGTAAGCAACAGACGAATATTCAGCGATAATGAACCAGGCGAAGAATTGACGCAATTGCTTAGGCATCATGATGCTACATGCTTCCTCAAATATATTAAAAATTTGTGTATCACATTCTACTAATCCCATCGCAATCGCCGTTTCTTTAAATGTTTTATATTTTATGTTTTCAAATATTTTTAAATCATCAAAACATGTGGCCCCTTTTATACGGTTGAGTAATAATTTCAAATGAAAACGTTCAATATCTTTTGGACTTACATTAACAACGCGACCAATTGCCTTCGAAAAGGTTCGACGCTTAACCCAAATTCTTTTCGAAGAATCAAATAAATAATTTCGCGGTATATTACAATAAATAAAATTCCGAGCATTTTCATCTTGTTTATTTAATTTAAACCATGCTGTTAGGGTTGTCATATTGTTCCTTAAAGCTTCTTTTTCCTCGTTTTCTTCAAAAATTATTTGTTGTTGATTTTCAGTGTGAACAGCTAAGCGAACAATAGTGTGCGATCTTCCTGAAATAGGTAGTTCTTCGATACGCCAGGCTGCCTCCATAGGACTTAAATATCGGCTATCAACGTATTCCGAAATTTCGTCGCAATTTTCGATATTTTTTTTTTTCAACCCGATTAATGCTCGATCATGACCTTTGTGTAAATATTTATATATATATACTTGGTACTCATAATAGATGCACAATATTCCACGTTGATATGACAGTTGTATTTGTTGAGTAAATCTGGATTATAAGGAACCACCATAGAATTGTCTACTTTTACAAATTTTCCATCAATTTTTCTATTATATACGTGACCTTCCTTTTGATTGTTCCTACGTTGATATACCGGGAACCCGTTCTTTTCAAACTGTGTTGATTCACAAAATGTCTTCGGGAATTTTTTTGAGCAATTATTTGTATCTTTGTTTAAACATGGAGAATATTCAGTATGAGGACCGTGTAACATATGTTTCATAACTAATTCTTGCAATTTGGGATTATTGGAAGGTATTTCTGCACTAATATATTTATTAATAGCTTCTGGAGTTGTTAATTTGTTTTTATAATTTAATACAAAAAGCATGTGTACATGAGGTACCTCTTTTTGAAATTCTACTGTATAAACATATGCTAAAATGTTACCAAAAATTTTCCCACTGATTATGTCAGACAAAAGAGCTCGAAATTTAGCGTAGAATAGTCGTACGGTTATATTTGGAATATCATTACATTTTGTTCCCGATGGAAAGTCAATCAAAATTCTTTTTAATTCTGGCCAATTTGGATTGCAGGTCATCGTAATGAACAAATCTGGTCGACCTATCGTCCTAACAATAGCCATCGCATCCTGATAATTTTGTTGCATATTTCTTGGACTACCTAAATATGTTGATGGCAATACAAAAATATTTCCTAAACGTTCTGGATTTTTAAAATTTTGTGAGTCGTTTAAGGCACTACGTGCAACGTGATCAAATAATCCCTGATAACATTCAATTCGAAGTTGTTTTTGATTGTATCTCAAAAAGTTTAATCTATTATTTTCTATAATTATATAAGCTTGAATCACGTATTGCTGAGTTAATCGACCACAAAATAAAATGGGATTGAAATTTGCCATTTTTCTGTAGGCTAAACGATTTGAATAATATTGTAAAGCTGTAAGTCGTTTGCTACTATATTGATTTTGTTTAAACGATGGACTCCAACCTAAATCTCCATATGGAAACATTATAGGAAAAATCATTGGGTCGACATGAAAAGATAATTTACTCATACATGTAAAATCATTACCTCCTTTTAAAACATATTTTGGATAAACACATAAATCAAAATCAGTCGGAATTTCACCGTTTTTCGAAACAATTAAAGCCGCACATTCTGCAGTTGTAGGTGAATTATAACGTCTTTCATCCAAATTAACAATGTTTCGTACGAAATATAGGTAATATTCTGGGACTGATTTGTTTTTTGTTAATTCAAATAAATTTTTATATTTTTTTGCATATGGATTTACCGTGTTTAGTATTTTTGATATCGTTGTTATGTGTTGTATTACCAAATTTTTATTCTCCTTTAGTCTTTCTTCGGTTGCTTTATAATCGTCGTAAATATAAATTTGTCCACAGTGAGGGTTATCGCCTCTTTTTGTATAAATACTATTCGGGGTGATATGACAAACTTGACCTTGAATTTTTAAGTTATATACTCCTCTTTTTGATTCATTCATTACATTTGCGTTGAAAGTGGCAAACGAAAATCGACTATTATAATATCGAATTAATTCTCTGAATTTTTTATCATGTAATATTAAATTTTTCAAATTTTCATCGTATTCGCTCAAAGGTGATAATTTTACTTTTCCGTAATGGCAACAGCTTTTTTTTGAAAATTCAACCGACCAGAAAAACGCCGAACAATGTGGACAAATGTAATTCATTTCTCCGAAATCTAAATAAGCTTCTTTATTAGGAAATAATTTAATAGCTTGTTGTACGTTTCTTCGTTTTAGAATTCTTTCTTCGTTCATGTTTTCTACAATATCCTTTTCCCTTTTTTTTTCGCATCCTTTCTTCTTTCATGTTTTTCACCGTATCTTTTTCCCTTTTATTTTGTATTCTTTCTTCGTTCATGTTTTCTACAATATCCTTTTCCCTTTTTTTTCGCATCCTTTCTTCTTTCATGTTTTTCACCATATCTTTTTCCCTTTTATTTTGTATTCTTTCATCGTTCATGTTTGTGACGATGTCTCTTTCCCTTTTATTTCTTAGTCTTTTTTCGTTCATGTTTATTACAACGTCCTTTTCCCTTTTGTTTTTTATTCGTTCTTCTTTCATGTTCATTACAACGTCCTTTTCCCTCTTCTTTTTTATCCTTTCAACGTTCATATTTGTTACGATATCTTTTTCCCTTTTCTTTCTTATTCTTTCTTCTTCCATGTTTCTCACCATGTCGTTTTCTCTTTTATTTCTTATTCGGTCTTCGTTCATGTTTTCCACAATATCTTTTTCCCTCTTCCGTTTTTTTCTGTCTTCGGTCATGTACTGAATATTATCCGTTTTCCTTTTTTTTTTAAAACGGTCTTCATTCATATTTTCCACCCTGTCTTTTTTTCTTTTTTTCTCTAAACGTTCTGTATTCATATTTTCTGTTCTATCTAAATTTTTTTTACTCATTATCTGCACAATCGTCAGATTTTTAATTTGTCTATTTTCATTTATCAAATCTTTATTTTTGTTATAATACGTACTATTACGAAAACTTTTGTACTCATTCCAGAAATTTGAATTCAAACATTCTATCACATCATAGTGACCTCGATCCATAACACCAGATAATGAAAGTATTAATTTATGATTACCGTGGGCTAATCCATATTCTCTTGGAATTTCGAAGTTATTGACGTAAACATAAACATGAACGTTATATATACTCACGAACGATTGAATTTCTACTTCACCACCATAAACACTGTTTTTTGACATATATAATTTGTAATGATTTTTGTCTATAATTTTTTCATCGTGAGATGAATCACCTATTATAAAAGCCTCATACAATAACCAATTATTCACGACATCCGCAACGATTCGTAATCTAACCGATCTATGTTTTTCCTCGTCGTTATATAAAAAGTATGCGAATGACCTAAACAAACAGTTACCGTCACCTTTGATAGTTTTTTGAATAACTTTATTCATAGTAATCTGCAAGAAGTTTTTCGATTCTGTTCGAATCCTATTCTCTATTTTATGTAGCGTAGTGTTGACGCTCTGACAAATGTAAAAGAACTCGCTCGCTTCTCCGCTCTGAAGTTCTCGTAGCACGTAGTTCCTTTATATATTAGTCTACTTTATATATTATGGTGCAAAGCATCCATATATTATGGCGCAAAGCATCCATATGTTATAGCGCACAGCAGCTATATATCATTGCGCACAGCAGCAATGTTTCGTTATTTTCTACGAATGAAAAATAATTATATAAATTAGACACCAAATTGTGTGACCAAATTCCGTCAAATTTGCTCACGGTTCTGCAAGATCCTATTCTCTGTATCCAATATGAATCTTTTGCACCGCCAATTGATTAAAGTCTAGCTATTTTGTCACAAATGATATGCCATCTCATTGACGTCAGAAATTTGTGACTACATTTCATTTGTTCACATTAAACAAATTTACAATAAAATTCGAGATAAAATTGAACTTTCCGAATATCTCATTTTTTTTTAACTATACAGGTGATTCTGCACGCAAGGACGAAGTTCCTAGAAAAGGGACGGTGAAAAAAAAAACATTTTTTTGGCCGTACATGTTCGAAATCGTACATAGAATTGCGCGACGTAGTTTGTTTCATTGATTCCGGTGCCCAGGCAGAGATATTCCATTGGATAACACCTTTTTTCCCAATGTTTTCAGGTCTGGTGGAATTGCGTAGGGAGGAAACTTAAACAAGAATTGTGACGCTTGTAATCATAATAGAATTTTTTTTCTTTTCTCCAACTAAAAAGCGTTTTATTGAAAGTCTACTTATTTTGTTTAATTAGCTTGTTTTTTATCGGCAATTAATCGGAGAAGAGGTTCACATGGCTTCCATGACCTCCCCTCGCGTCTGCCGTGCCAGTACCGCAGGGAATTAAGGGTAATAGCACCACATGAAGGGGTTCGCGTGATTCGATCCAAAGGCCTAAAGTGCAAGAGGGAAGGGCATGGGTTCACATGACTCGAAGCAAGAGCCCAAGGCGCGAGAGGGCCAGGGGGGGGGTTCACATGACTCGATCCAAGGGTCCAGGGATGGGAGGTGGAAAGCCGAAGAAAGCCGAAGAAAGCCGAGTGGAGCCGACTGACACGGCGGCGGCGGCGGCGGCGGCAAGGGCCCAAGGCGCGAAAGGGCCAGGGGGGGGTTCACATAACTCGATCCAAGGGTCCAGGGATGGGAGGTGGAAAGCCGAAGAAAGCCGAAGAAGGCCGAGTGGAGCCGACTGACACGTCGGCGGCGGCGGCGGGATATCTTTATAATATAGAGAGATTATTTACAATGATATGTAGCTCTCACAATGTAATCATAGATAGCAGGACAAATAGTTATAGATAGAACACACATGCAAATCGAGCAACGTATAGTAGTTTGGGTCGCAGACAAAAAATAAAATTAATTGAGCGATACAGACAAATCCGAAGCAATTGATGAATTATACATAAGACCGACTAGTGTAAAACAACAAAGGAATATTGCAAATACATTTGTCTCACTTTATCTATTAGGCTATTACCGACACTAACTTAGTTGTACTCAGTACTTCAAAACTGTCTCTAACCTAGGTTATACGATTCTCCATCTTTTTCAGGCACCAACAATCACAGTCATATTTTTTGCATCTTTGTTATATAGCTTCACATTTCAAATAATACCTAATACAATCATGTGATACCCTCGCACAGTAATGCCCGGTTTTATAAACGAGGGGTACTCATCGACCCCGGGGTGAATTCCGCCCGAGGGGTAGCGCTCAATTTTTTCGCCAATAATTGAAACATCGCAATGGTCGTGCATCTACCACTGGTAGATGCGTGGATGCATGGCCATCACGATGTCTCAATTTTTGACGAAAAAATTGAGCGCTACCCTGGGGTGAAATTCACCCCGTGGTCGATGAGTACCCCTCGTTTATAAAACCGGGCATAAAGCAAGTTTAACTAAATCTATGTAGCACTTAACATATTCCACTATCATATGAAAATAGCTGAAGTTTTGTAAAACACTATGCAAAAAAAATCATTAGCGATTAATGACTAGAACGTTTCATACATTCATATCATCACATATTCATGTATTTATCACATGGATCACTCATCAGAGATATACGCATACATAAATTTTTATTATATTCGGGAAAAAAATAAAAGTATCGTTAATACAATATGTAATAAAAATAAGTAACAATTGCTATACTAGTAGTACGTACTAATAATATATTTTGGGGGAATCCACGCCGTTTCGACCTGGCCAGAACCCTCACCATTTTAGATTTTTTTTTCCTTCTAGTATGTTGTTCGTCATCACAAAAAAGCCCGCCACACTGAGTTTTAGATTTTTTGAACAATCGGTCTGGTCGTTATAATTTAAAAACGCAAAACCCTGTTCGACCGATCCGATTTGAATGAAATTTGGAGAGCTAAATCTCTGCGAAAAAACAAAATTTTTGAGCTATTAGCGAAGGTGGGGTTGGATCTGGTTCGGGAGATACAGGGAAATGAATTTTTCTATAAATGTTTGAGAAACGTATGTATTTTTTTTTATAGTTTCCCATCAATAATTTATTTTCTGTGTGCTGCCCGCTGCTCCTGCCTTTTCTGCGAAGCCTTTTCCTCCGTGATTTTCATTTTCATTTTCATTTTCATTTTCATTTCAATTCATTTCCCTGTATCTCCCAAACCAGATCCAACCCCACCTTCGCTAATGGCTCAAAAATTTTGTTTTTTCACAGAGATTTAGCTCTCCAAATCTCATTCAAATCGGATCGGTCGAACAGGGTTTTGCGTTTTTAAATTATAACGACCAGACCGATTGTTCAAAAAATCTAAAACTCAGTGTGGCGGGCTTTTTTGTGATGACGAACAACATACTAGAAGGAAAAAAAAATCTAAAATGGTGAGGGTTCTGGCCAGGTCGAAACGGCGTGGAATTCCCCATAAGTACTGAAATGAAAAATGATAATTATTTCGAAAACAAATCGTAGACGGCTGTACGGGATTGTTGTAAAATGAACTCGTTCGTACACCATGTTAAAATGATTTTACTCACACCCAGTAGAATGCCTACTCCGAACTATTACGGATATGGACCATTTCACCAAAAACCGGTACGCAAATCCGGTCCCCAAATTTTCGACGTTTTTTTTTTATGAGTTTCTCACATTATTCAGGTATCAACAAAGAGATTTCTTCAGTGTGAAAGATTGTTGTCTCCAGTTAATAAGGTTTTTTTCAATTATTAGATTTTGCTTCGAAATTTCCCAATCTAATTGAACGATTCTCAAAATGCTTTAAAAAAAAAAACACGCCTTTCGATCGGAAATTTTCGAAAATGATGGTCATTTGTATACGACTTATCATTTTGAGCGCGAAATTCAAAGAATACACGCTAAGCTGTCTATTCCACCATGTTCCCCATCGTTTTATAAAAATTTGATTTTTCTCGGAAAATTCAGGAAATTTCCGAGAAAGAACATGTGTAAAAATTTCTCGCTCGTTTATCTCCAAGTCACAGCTAGACGGTATTCAAATAAAATTTGAGGCACAAATAATGAAACAAAAACCAAATTATTTTCAATTTCGAATTTCATTCAAACCGCAATTGTGGCTTGGAGGTAAACGAGCAGAAAGTTTGTAGACATACTTTCTGACAGGAATTTCCTGAATTTTCAGAAATAAGATCAGATTGTCAGAAAACGATGGGGAACATAGTGAAATTGACATTTCAAGTATTATTTATCGAATTTCGCGCTAAAACTGACCAGTTAGACAAAAAGGATTATCATTTCCAAAATCTTCAGAAAATTTCCGATCGAAAACCGTGTTTGTAATTTTTTTAAGGCGTTTCAGAACCGTTATATTAATTCGAAAACTTCGAAGCCAAATCTCGAAGAAAAAAAAATTACGAAAACCTCTATTAGCTGAAGCTAAGATATTTTACAGTACTGGAGAAATCTCTTTGTTGACACCTGAATAATCTGAAGGACTCATTAAAAAAAAACATCTAAAATTCGGAGGCTGGATTAGCGTACATGCTTCGGTGGAATAGCCCGTACTTTTCTTTTTTTTTTTAAGTGTCTGCAGCTTGCTTTCTCTGTCTCAGGTTAAAGTGGAGTGATCTATCATTCAGAATGAGCAGTGATTGTTTCAAAGATGCACAGTACTGCATAGTTGAAACTGCGCCGACAGGTGGTTCGCGAGAAATATGTAATTTTTTGATAGACTTACTCAATTTACTGTTCCGTCTGTTGTACTTGACTTTCATTTTTCTCTTTACGGGAACGTAACGGCCTTGGGACTGGGCCAAGCATGTCGCAATCCACTTGCGAATTTGTGGCATATCTCTGTCAGCAAAATTTAAATAGTCTCCGCTCAAAATTGAATAAGCCCACACACAAACGTGAGCCCCACAATTTCCGAACGTGTTTAAATCATCGCCTTGACGAGGTATATCATCCGGGCAGTACATAGTCCATTGCGACCAATCAATTTTCATTGAATTTCTGCGAAAAAATATTTCTTCAATGAAATCACGCAGACCTTTCGTCATAGTCTCGATTGGAAGACCGTGCATAGAATCTGAATAAACAATGCATTTCTGCTGGAAGACTATTAAATATAGCGTCCAATGATTACCGCCAGGGTGGGCTGGTAGTAGCCACATGTCGTAGGTCCACGCCTCTTCGTTGTAGGCCCATTGGCGGTAACTATCCCTAATACTACCTGTTCCTCCTATAGACCTCAAGAAAAAAATGTCAAATATCAGAGGGTTGAGTCCATCATTGAATTTTCGAGCCGTCTCCATCAAGAATGTAGTGATGATGCTGTCGTCAAACCATTTATTCGGCATCAGAGTCTTCAGAGCTCTATGGTAAACATAGTATCCGGCAATAGAAATAGCATCTTTTTCGAAAAACTTGGGTGGGTACTGAGAACATGCTTTCCAAGGTTCACTTCTGTTGGAGATTGACGAAGATATTTCTGGTATGAATTCCGTTGAGGTACCTGTGCTTTCCGAGCGTGATGGCTCAATATCCAGCGAAGTTTCCACGCAGAAAACTGGAAATTCATCCATGTCGATATCGTCAATTTCTATTCTTGTTCCCGGCTGTCCGTCATTCCTGTATGTCTGTGCTTCTGTTCTGTTCATATCGATATCGTCAATCTCTATTCCTGTTTCCGTCTGTCCGTCATTCTTGTGTGTCTGTGCTTCTGTCCCCCGGTCCATGTCATGCCCGCCCGACAAAATGTTCGTCTGGAAAGCCGGAAAATCGTTCATATCTATATCGTGCGAAACATACGGTATAGATTGGTGCGATTCGCTTTCGCCTCCTTTCATAACCTCTATTTTTGTTTCTGTCATCCTTTTCTGCCTACTAATCTGTGATTCTGTTTGGCTGTCAATGTCTAAAAATTTTGGGAACTGCCGGAAGTAGTTACCCTGAACTCCATCTTATTTACGCAGCCAAAATTCTTCGGAAAGGTCAATGCATGTCTCATTATCTTGAGATCTTTTTTCGGTTCCCCCAGGAAGAGGGTCACCGATTTTTTTTGTAGGTTCTTGTATCTTTTTCTTAGGTTTTCGGACTTTAGTCTTCGGTGTTCCGATCGTTTCCTTTAGTTTCTGGATTTTTGACTTCAGTATCGGGATACTTTTCTTCGGCGCTCTTTTTTGTTGTAAGTTCTGGTTCTGTTTTTTCCTTTTTCTCGGCTGTAGTTTTTTTGAGGTGCACATTCGTTGACTCTGCCTGGTGGTTTTCACGCCGTACTTTTTTTTTTGGAATCGACCCCAAAGTAGACTTTCCGATTTTTGGATGAATCGTGGGATGACTTGTTTCATTTCCTTGTTGAAGACGAAGTGTTTTGTTATTTTGAACCAGTTCTCTGCTGGAGCATTGGAGTCACGAGTGATCCCGAAATGCTGTATTATTAATGCCGACCAAATCGGAAAAAAAGGAAGAAGCTCGTTTAACAAGTAAAAAATAAACGCTTCATTGTAAAAGGGATTTTCATCTCGGCCCGTCTCTTGAGCCACAGTGTTTTCGTAAATACTATTGAAATGTAGGTGGAATGGAGACTCGTTGCGCGAAACTGGCATGTCAATCGGTTCTTCGTTTTTTTCGTCTTTTACGCCGGTATTAGCTAAGAGATCGTCCAATTCCTCAGTCGTCGGTTCATGGCATGCACCTGCAGATTCCGGAGAAACACGTCGTTTTAACGCACTAACCGCATCCTCGTGGTCACTGGCTTTGCGTCGCATTCCGAACACTTGTGAACATAGTTTGATGATTTCATCCGCCTTGTCCATGGATGTTGTATGGATGAGCAGAGCTATAACACGCCCACATAATATCTGCATACCATGATCGTCGTCAGTGAATGTTTTAATTCGCTTCGTGGCTGCCCGGATGAGATGCGAGGAACACACATGTAGTACAGTTACAGGACGGTATTTTTCGTCAGGGTTTTTGATTTCGTCCCACATTCGTTTCAAGTATCTCAGTAAGGACATATCATTAAATGCTTTTGAAGCTGACTGAAGTAGCGCCATACTGAAATCGGTTTCAAGTTTCGCGATGATCGGCTTCGATCGTTTGCAAATCTCCCGAATAGCGTGCAAAAATATACTCAAAAATAGAGTAAGGAACGGCACATTGTGAATCGCAGATATTATTTCCAACAGTGGGAGAGGGCTATCTAGACCTCCTGCAAGGAGTAATGCGTAATAGTACGGTCGTTTGGGATTTCCCGGTGCTTGTTATATTACCGATCCTGTAGCGTCCAAGTATGCGAAAACATCCGTCCTTTCGGATAAAGCAATAACATACTCTATTTGTGCTTTCGTAAAGCACACTGCATAAAACGGGTATGCAGAGTAGCTTTGTATGTAGCCTTGGATGGTCTTTCCATTCCACTCCTCTTTCTCTTTCTGAGCTTGCATCAGACGCATCATGAAGTTGTGGAAATCAGGATCAAGATCTTGTTGCTTGCGAACATCGCTTTTAATACGGTTAAAAATCATTTTACTGGGAGCGTTGTTCCTATTTCCGGCATCTAATATGGTGTCAGGAACTTTTCCCATGAGTTCTAGCTCCAAAGTACTCGCAGAAGTATACTTCAGACGGGTTTCAAACTTTGTTCTCTGGTTTCCAGCGACGTTGCGGCGCCGGATTTCACCATTGCTGTGATTGTATTCCCCGATCCGTTCAACTATTACCTCAGTTTCCCGTGGTTCTACTATGACATCTTCAATTATGAACTCGTAGGTACAGCAGCTTGAAATCGTGCACCTCGCAACTGCTTTGAAAGCATTGAATTTTGTCTTACGAGATCCATAACAGATCTTGTGGTCCTTTATAGCTAAAACGCACTTCGGATTTTTTATCTCGAAATGCTTGTTGAATTCATTCGTCCATCCACGAGAAAATCGCACAGCTCCTGGCACCCAAAACCTTTCGAAGAATGAAGCAGGCAAGCGAAAATTACGTGCAATATTGTCACTTTTTTCAGGAAAATCGTCGGTATAATAGTCGGGGCGATCTTCGGAACAATTGCTATTTTCTCGACTCATCACCACACCTGTAATTGCATTAACCTATATCAACCACCAGTCTAACGCGATCATGTATTATCGTTTTGACCCAGGTATTTAATTTGAATTAGTTGAAGTGCTGTTTTATAATCCTTCAATGAGACCTAACGCCATTGAATTTGCTGTAACTACTGAAAAGAACAATCCTGCGGACAATATTTTAATAGAGCTCAATGATTTTTTGATCGGCCTGAATATTTTTTCAAAGCAAGCATTGCAGTCAAAATCAAAGGACAGAAGTAGAACAAAGGACAGAATTATCTCCATGCAAGATCGACATACTGTTAGTTGTGAAAAAAAGTTGTGAAGAAATCAGTAAAGTAATTAAAAAAGAAACTGGCGCCTAGAATGATATCAATAGTTGGTAGTCAAACGGGGACGCCAAGTAAAACCGAATGCGTTAAAAAAAAAGAGCTAGTCCGTAACCTAACGTGCATTTACAATTGATTCCAAGTATTATCTGATACTTATTTGTATTTCGGGTGATGACAATTAAGAATCAGGAGAATAAAATTTGACGTAAACAGACAGAAATCAAAATCCACTCGTAAATGAGCCCTCCGAAGATTTTTGAAAAAAAATAGCATTATTGCAACACCGTGTGGCACAGGGGAAATAACTCGTTGGATTAACGTATCAATATATTTAGTGTCACTATTGATATTGGAATGCAATAAATTAATGAGAAATAACTGAGTTAATTTAAGTTTATTAATCGAGTCAGGTGAATTATGAAATAATTCCTGGACCATTGACACGTCAATTCGGGGAGTTATTTTCCCCTCGTTCACGGCTACTGTACATTATGGTGCTTCAGAAATTTTTTTTGATTTTTTTCCCAAGTCTTACCCTCCTAAATGCTTGAGGTAGATAAGAAAAAAGTCCTCCCGAAAGTCGGTCGCTGTAGCTCAACTCTAAGAGGTCGCTATTTTCATCTTAGTTTCCTATTCATTTAACATGGGAATTTTTGTTTTTTTATTTAAACTGAAATTACACCTATTCATTTTGATTTTTCAGAAATAACCATTGTATATTCAGAACGCTGGTTTTTTAAGCTTTCCAAACCTATATAATGAAAGTCGAACACCTCAATTAGCAGATTAAATAAAGTCATTTGAAATCTAGAGATTTCAAGATCTAGAGATTTTAAATGACTTCAGTTAATCTTCTGAATGAGGTAATCGACTTTTATTCTATAGATTTGGAAAGCTAAAAAAACTAGCTTTCTGAATATACAATGCTTATTTCTAAAAAATTAAAATGAATAGGTGTAATTTCAGTTTGAATATAAAAACGAAAATTCCCATGTTAAATGAATAGGAAACTAAAATGAAAATAGCGACCTCTTAGAGTTGAGGTATACAGCAACCGACTTTCGAGAGGACTTTTTTCTTATCCACCTTAAGCATTTGGGAGGGTAAGGTTTGAGAACAAAAATCAAACAAAATTTCTGAAGCACCCTACTGTACATAGCATCGGACGCTAGTAATTTACAATTACTGATTTGCAAAATGATATTTCTTGTTTTGGTTATAAAGGTTCTTTCGCAAAATAGGCATACCATATATATATATACTGTGACGTTGCACTTTGTGCAAGCGTCCCAGGGACTAACAAATACGATAACTGGTGTGCACGGTTGGCAGGCTACCTGGGATGAGCTAAGACAGAATTAGGCAGGGTAACATATTTTTAATTCCATTTTGTTTGTAACATTCTCTTTCATGAAAAATGTCATCCGCGCCTCGGCGCACAACGGAGTCAACATCCACCGAGGGAGCAATCTCTCCCGGCTCACCAGCGTTGCAACGACGATGGCCATATCGTACCGAAACTGGATGCCGCGATGACAGCGTATAGGGCTGAGCGAATTAAGTAGCTCAACGCAGCCTCCTTCATCGACGACTTTTCAGCCTGGAGCTGAACCAGAGGAACAACATCTACCCTCCTGATTATCGTACCGTCGACGTGTTAGCCGAGAAAGCTCACGAATATCGTCTCGACAACGAGCAGCTACCTCGTGTGAGGAGGTTTGGGTAACCTTCCGCGACATAAATGGTGTAGCTGAGGTGAAGACCCGGTTCAGGATCACCCCGACTGCAGCCAGATCCTCCAGATAGGAAAGCTTTGGATGAGTGGACGTCTGGAGAGCTCCTCCGAGTCAGCGACAATCAGGGAGTAAGAAAACTACGATACACGAAAGCCAGTCTTCATAATGATTGACTCAACTCCGTTGCGACATGGTTCGATTTCGAAATTAGCGCGCCTTAGTCCGAGCGTTGTCCAGAAAACAGCTGAGATCACACCAGGACAACGACGAGTCATAATCCAGATCTAGAAGAAAGCATAATTCCGTCACCGGCATCCTAGCGCGACACCCAAAAACTGTCCGCTGGATCCGCCCCACTTACGCTACCTAATTAGGCCAATCACAGGAAGAAGTTCGCAACTCATCACCTAGCGAGCCAAAGGAAGCACCAAGGATCCGTCTCTTCTACGTTCGACTGCCGACTGTGCCGCACCGATTTATCGTATCGTCCCGTATCGCCTCTTTCGTTTATTAGTGTTTCAAAAATTTCTTCAAACTTAGCTTCTTTTTCCAAATTTATAGTCTTTTATTTAGTTTAAAGTGTAAAATAGTGCCTTGAGGCCAGAGTCAACCGTAAGGTAAGCCTATCTAATTTATTGTGAAGTCACGAACTAATTCTGAATAAATCGTATGGTATCGAGTGCGAATTTTGAGTAGAGTATAGTTTTTCTACGCAGGCGTTGGACCACGAGGCCCCGTCGTGCTGTAGTATTTGTTTGATTGCATTTTTATTAATAATATCGTCTCGTACCGAATCTATAACATTCTTTGACTTAATTATTGAGTTATTCCGTGACTGGCTGTCTTTTTGGTTGCTTACGCATGCTTTGAGGAGAAATCCTCGTGCAATCTAGCACAAAATTTGCTAATAGTTAATTATTACGGAACTTAGTTTCCTATTCTTTGTAGTTGAGCTACTATCTTTTTCTGATTTTCTAGTAGTAAAATATTAGTAATTCTATAATCTGTCTTGGCTATCCTGGGTATTGCGAACGTAGTTGTAGCCGTGGAGAGCACTATTATCGTCTCGTTTTCCTCTTTTTGTATTATATAATTTGTTTAGGAAAATATCCACGTTAGAATTAAGTTAATTAATTAAATTTGATTGTTCAGGGGTAAAACCCCGATTTATGTCGTTCCATAATTCAGAAAATATCTATCGGTATTGAGCTTGTCATTATTTAAATTATAGTAAAGATCATTAATTATTTATCGTCTCGAATCAATGTGAACCATGAACCTTGCTTATTGAATGTTGTGATTAAATCTCGTTATTGAGCGTATCAAATTATTGTGATTCTGAATTATCTTAAACTGTGATTAAAACGCAAATATCGTACCGATTCAAATCTGTGTCATTTTCTTTGAAGTAATCCTATATTTTCCATCTGGTGACCTACACCCCTCTACCCTTTGATTAATTGATTGATCTAGCCGAAGCACACCGTCGTAAGTCTCTGGTAAAATTTAATATTTAATTAATGACTGACGCTGTTCGCGTCTGGCGCCCAACAAATCTGATTATTATTGATATTTGTAATTTTGGTGATTTTATTAATATTTGAGTCAAACTAGAGATAAGCGCCGTAGGGTATCGCGAGGAGTTTCTTCTTCTTCCTCCGTCCTTAAGTGGAAACGCGATTACAATACATATGGGGCATTCCACGTCAAAACGAAAACGGTTCAACCGATGGGTTTCCGATTTTCTTCCAATTTCTTTTTCTTGTCCTCTGTCAGGACCAAAACCTACATACCAAAGCATTTTTCAATTGGAACTCTGGTTTTTTATTGACGAATTTTTGAAAATTTGGTATTTTTTTAAATCTGAAAATTTCAATATTTTTTCATTCAGTGTTAGCTTGATGTAAGAACAAAATATATGCAACATGAAATGTTCGATTTGAACTGTACTTTTCATAAAAATTTGTATCGAATTTTTTGCTTCAACGGACTTGCAGTGATTCAGAAAATGAATATAAAATTTCGATTTTTGAAACAAGCACGCTTGTGATTTATGATTTTTTTTTCTCAAAAAAACTTTTGCAGCTTAGAAAATTTTGAGGACCAAAACCATAGTGGGCTGATGATTCTACGATTTCTTATGAATTTTTGAATGTTTTGCTGACCGAAACTCTTGCTGAGCACCACAAGTGGCGCGTCGAATAATAGTTTTTGTTCGCGCTACTCACAAGGAAACCCCGCCAAGTTTCCCCGTCCAATTTCAACGAAACTTTGGAAGATTGTAGAGGGGGTGAAAATATTCGCTATTCAATAGCTCGCGAAGAACGACAGCCGAAGATTTTTGGCTGTCAAGGTGCTACCGGGGGTTTTCGGGGTCGCTGATTACGAATCTAACATCAGATTGTCCAAATTCAGAATGCTATATCCAATATGGCGAACGTCGAAACGAAACGAGAATTGGTACCAATTTTCGTTTCGACGTTCGCCATATTGGATGTAGCATTCTGAATGTTGAAAATCTGATGCCAGATTCGTAATCAGCGACCCCGAAAACCCCTGGTAGCACCTTAACAGCCGAAAATCTTCGGCCGTTCGTTCTTCGCGACCTATCGAATAGCGAAATCTGCGTTTTTCAGGGGTTGATTACACCCCCTTGGGGCGGAATTCCGAAGTTATAAAAAAATACGTGTCGAATATTTTCACCCCCTCTACAATCTCCCAAGGTTTCGTTTAAATTGGAGAGAGACACTTGGCGGGGGGTTTTCTTGTGAGTTTCCTCTTGTGGTGTTCAGCAAAAGTTTCGGTCAGCAAAAAATTCAAAAATTCATAAGAATTCATAGAATCGTCAGCCCACTATTGTTTTGGTCCTCAAAATTTTCTAAGCTGCAAAAGTTTTGTTGAAAAAAAAAAATCATAAATCACAAGCGTGCTTGTTTCAAAAATCGAAATTTTATATTCATTTTCTGAATCACTGCAAGTCCGTTGAAGCAAAAAATTCGAGACAAATTTTTATGAAAAGTACAGTTCAAATCGAACATTTCATGTCGCATATATTTTGTTCTTACATCAAGCTAACACTGAATGAAAAAATATTGAAATTCTCAGATTTAAAAAAATACCAAATTTTCAAAAATTCGTCAATAAAAAACCAGAGTTCCAATTGAAAAATGGCTTGGTATGTAGGTTTTGGTCCTGACAGAGAACAAGAAAAAAAATTTGGAAGAAAATCGGAAACCCATCGGTTGAACCGTTTTCGTTTTGACGTGGAATGCCCCATATATTTACCTGTATCAGATGGGCTTCCTTCGATATCAGAAGGTATATCACAGCCCTTGTAATTACTTACACTGCAGAAGTCACTGAAATCTTCATAACAATGAAAATCTAGTTCAGATAATTCACAATCGCTCAATAATGTCCGATCCATTATCCTTGTGAGCTATAATGACTCGAACGGTGCATACTATTCTCAAGATTAGGTAATACATGCATTAAAGGTGAACTCTTTGGCGATCTGAGGAGTTCTGACGAGAGCCCTTCCAAAGACAATGTTTTAAATCGTAGCGCATCGGTATTGCGAGGCGTGAAAATACAGCGGCAGAGATGCCTCTGACGATTGCCACCGTGAATATTATTGTCGCGAAAAGTTTAGGCGGCTGTGTTTACAGTTTAAGGTGCTTCCCCAGGCAATTCCACCAGACCTGAAAACATTAGGAAAAAAGGTGCTATTAAACGGAATATCTCTGCCTGGGCACCGAAATCAATGAAACAAGCTTCGTCGCGCAATTTTATGCGCGATTGCGAACACGTACGGCCCAAAACATGTCCGTTTCGGGCTGAAATAGAGAAGTTGTGTATGTAAAACGCTTATTTTTGACACTTGGCAATTTTCTATCGCTCGGAATGATGGCGAGTTAGTTGTGTTTAGAGGGTTTTTGAAGTTTCGTTGACGCTTCGGAGATGGCGTGACCCACGAATCCACGACTCGGATCACTGTTCGATAAACTGGACAAAATCAGCTGTCAGTGATAAATACGCGTGTATTCTAAAATTGTGATAGAATGTTGTTATTGTGGTCAGGATACACAGAAGACTAACTAAGCCGTAACGTTTGGTAAGTGCATGAACGAAATACAGTGGTGGTATAAATCACGACATTTATATTCACCTTCGTTAGGTTAGGTTTGATTCGTTTGTTGACAATAAATTATTTCGCTAGAAATTCGTTGGAGAGACAGGCACAGCGGAGGAGTATACGCGAAGAGTAATTGTGACAGCAAATATTTTTCGTCTCTATACTGGTTTTCGAATCAAGCAGAGCTACCCCAATCGCGGTTCAAGAACAGACGTCTAGGCTAAATATTTCCAGCCTCTGAAAATCACGAGGTTGCACCCCGATCAAGTTCAACGAGAATGCTGACTACAAACAGCTGTCCGTGGTAAAATAGTCGTGGGAACGTGGAAGTAAATCTTTGTAGATCCCGCTTCTCTTTGCCACAGCAGACAGGTACTGTAACGTATCCAGCTGACAAAGCCTAGGTCAGCTGTGATTGGTTACGCAAATCATCGAAATTCTGGACAATTCGCTATAATCCAGAGGCGTCGCTTGTGACGTCACAAGCGAAGAGTAAATAGTATATAAACCGGCGCCGCCTGAGCACGGCAGCGCAGATGTGGTATAGCACCCAAGCAGCTCATTGCTATTAGACTGATCGTCTTGATCAGCTAATAATTTAGAGTCAGTCATTTATTAGATACAATTAATTGAAATTTCGAGAAATTCACTCTATAAAACTTAATAATCTATTGTCACTGAGAACAGGAAATAGAACTATATTCAAAATACAGGGCTCTGGCTAAAGCAGCATTGTCACTTCAATATTACAATTTAAAAAACCTTAGTTAGGGAACTAGGGAGAATAATTTAAGTAACTTAAGTTTTGTTTGTATTTAACGATGTAAATTTATTTGGTACAAATTAATAGTAAACGATTCACTAAGCCAGATAAATTTGCCTGACATTTTCTTATCTAATTCTGTTTGAAATTTAAAGCCAACACAAGCCGAAGTAGATACAGCTCTGAAAACATCAACAAAAGAAGCGTACGACACCAGTCTAATCGACTTGTGTTCGAGGGCCAATTGTTGTGATTCCGAGTCTGACACGCAGTCTTGGATATAGCATCCCGGATCTGCAGCTAGTAAAGTAAATTCGCAATAGCAGGGACCGCAGGCTTGGTGAAACACCCTGGCTCTGCGGAAGTAGTCTAAACCTTCGGTTTAGAGTATATGCGGCTTTGGTGGTCTATGATCACCCGAGTCCGTTGGTAGCGTAGGGAATAAGATAAAAAATAAAAGAAATCTGAGCAGGTGGCTTTTTGTATGGCATTACCATCCCTTTTCCCCACCTTTCAGTGCTGAGGAGTCCAAATTATAGTAGTATTTAAAGTTACAGCAATTTAAATAACTCTCGAACCTGTGACACCGGTTTGTCACAACAACCTCAAGGTTCGTGACAATCCGAAAAGTTACAGTACTTACACACTTTGTCGAGCATTTCGGTCATCAACGCTGGGAACGACGCGAACATCAATCTATACACCACGCTCGCTTTTAGATATGTTCGCCGGTGGGCGAAAAAGGATCACAAGCCCAGCGAGAACAGCCAGCTGGGTAACGATGGTTTCCAGGGTACCCGTTACCTGTTTTCATCCTTTGGGCTACTATGGAAATGCTTTTGGTGACACAGAACAGGGTGCGCGGTTCATCTCTGGAATTACCTATAGCTAAGTACTTTCGCGTCGACGCCAGGAGTGAAATCGCACCGCGTTATGGAGGGAAGTTGAGGCATGACAAACTTTTGTTATCGAGAAGCGAGATTGTAGACTTGCAGCAGAAGGCAACGATGCGCAAAGAACAAATTATCCTCATTCGAGGAAGATGTCTTTAGTCCCATGAATTTATGTAATCAGTCTATATAAATTCATATCAGATGGATTAATATAAAATCAAATTTCCGATCATTCGGTTAAATTATAGGGGGTGTTCAGAAACACGTGTCAAATGATTTGCAGCGTCACTGATTGAAAATGTTCTTATTTGCTTTTTCGTGAAACGAATTGATTATTTATCATCTCAAAGCTTCTGCGCTTTTTGATCTAATTTATATCTGTCCACTTCACAGAATCCTGATGAATTCTTTTGTGAAAGTTCCCGACTCGGTAGAAATAATAGAACCAGGACTCAATCTAAGATTATCGATGTATCAAACTGAAAAGCGGATTGATATGTAGACAAGGGCTATATGTAAATCTGAAAACAAATGTATATGTAATAAATTGAAATGAAAGAAAGGAATGATCAATCATTCATATACTATATTTATTTATTCATTCATTGACACACCTATATCTATACTATACGATTATTTATATATACTTATTCATTTATTAACACATCTACGAAATAATAAAGCCACCCAATATTTTAAGCTCCGCCGTAAGGTAAGAATGGAACAGAATGACTGCCCTAGTAAAACCGTGATCGGTGGCGAACCCCTCTCCCCGGCCACACGAGGCTCGTGTGTTCCATCTGTACTGCTGGCATTATTTCAGTTGTTCAATTTCTTTCCTTAGAAAAAAAACAGATACATCTGATATTCTCAACGTCGATTGTTCTGATCAACGAATCAGATAATGTGTAAAGAATTGGTATTTCCAAAAAGTCCCGAAAATTCAGTGTCACAAAACAAAAACTTTGAGCCATCAAACATAATAGAATAGAATAGAATAGAATATTGTTTATTATGCCATAGCTCGAATGGAGCCATAAGGCAAAGTACAGAGAAAAAAAATACAGATAAGAAAAAAATAACGCAATGAATTATAAGAAAAGATAGAAACTACAGGTTGCACAGACTAAAGATAGAATAACTTAAAAATACAAACTTAAAACCCAACCTTAGAGAAACATAAACGGAGAAAGAAAAACAAAAAATTAAAGAATAAACTGACTAAATTAGCTAATACTGAAAGAGGAATACATTCAAACTCAATAAGGTCGTGACCCGCAATAAAGGTACAGAAGACTTCGTAAATGAGAGTAGATTAGCAGCCGAGTCGATGATCGCCACATCCAGCCAAGTATCGGACCGAGCAGTGTGATGCGTATTCTCATGAGGGATGAGAAACAATGAGTGACTCATCCATATGCCCAAGCAAGGAATTTGCACCGAAGTGCGCTATCTTAAGACAGGGAACAGGTGGAGGTCCGCCATCGGTTGACGCCGCGCCCAGTGCAGGATTCAGGTCATCGGCAACCCAGGCAGCACTGGAAGCAACGGGCACCGACGAAACTGCCAGTCAAACGTCGCCGCGATCCTCGTCCTCCGTCTCACGTCCCGAAGTGCTACTACTTCCAGCAATGCCATTAACCTGGGTAGGAATCCCGGCAGCCTGCAGGGGATGAAGCTGGTCAAGATCCGCCTCGGAGCGCACGAGAACCGGCTGCGAAGCCACATCGCGCTTAACGTGGATAGCCCCATTCCTAGTCCAGACGAAACTGTAACCAAGTTTCTTGGCAGCATCCCTGGTCTTGCGTAAAAGATTCGCTAGAACCGGGGGAAGACGCTCATTCACGAAGACCGGTCTATGGGGAAGATCACCAACCAGGCCAAGTTCATCAGCATATACCGACCCTCGCACCCGCTTGCCCGCAAGAAGACGATCACGGAGATCCCCAGAGATAAGTCGGATCATAGTGGAAGTATCTTTTTTTTCTGGATTTACCCTCCGTAAATCCAGAAAAAAAATTGTTTGAAACGCACGGCACAGCAGGTTTTGATACTCTGCCACACTCATTACTTTGAAGTATTTTGTGAAAATGAGGGAAAAAAAGTTTTGTAAGACTTATAAAACTTACAACTTATAAAATTAATTAAAACAGTAAAAAGAGATATTTTTCTCGAAAAGCGAAGTTCATCAAGTTCTTTTCAGAGACCGGCTGGTCCGAAAAATCTGGAAAAAATTTATATTACGTTTATCGGTAGGTTGAATAAGATAAAAAAAAATAATGGAACAGATCGTAGAGGGTAATGGTGAAATGCCGTCGAGTTGGCCTGGAATACCTTTTTTGACACAGCGTACGGGAAGGGCGTTTTCCCATGCCTGTGGAGCGTGCGGGAAGTGATTGTTCCCCGAAGTGAACGGTAATGAGCCACGAATTTTCATTGTTTGCATTATCGCGAGAGTTAACACTCAGTCACAGCCAACTCGTCACCATACGCTCCAGGTTTGTCGTCTGTTTATTGCAAGCTGGCCATCCGCTTCTTTATTTCTCTTACTTGGTTATTATATGTTGTGTTACGGCTTCTTCCCGCAGCTCGTGTCAAGAAGAATGAAAGAAGAAGATGGCGGGTTGGTAATCCCTGCATTCGTGCTGGGATCACCAACTTCACGCCATCGTTACGTAATGTACTGTTACACAATAATTATCGATGAAGCGCAAAGACCTGCAATATCATAGCTCAGGGAAAGATACCCGCACGGAAATATATATATGCGAAAAATATATGCCACATATATGTGACATATTTTTTTTTTGCGCCAAAACTTATTTTTATATATTTGATATAAATGTCTAGATATATGTGAACATAAATGTTGCGGCATGTATGTCGACATATATGCGACATAGATGTCGACATAGATGTCAACACTATGTAAAACTCATCAAACATATATGTATTATGCGTACATATATGTTAACTATATGCGACATTTTTGTATTTTGCGCACTTATATGTTATATATGCGACATATATGTTGCATATATTTTTCGCATATATATATTTCCGTGCGGGTAGCTTCGAATTGTATAAAACTCATGAATGAACTTCTAGCACAATAACCCCAAATGAAGAACTTCTCAAATAACTACACTCATTTAAGCTAGTTCGACGAGCTCCCCGAGCCCCTGATCGTGCTTATCACTCCGCGACGAAACAATCTTGCGGAACCCATGCAATTGACTTTGAAGGATTCCCTGCACTCCAAAAGATAAGCGAGAAACTATTCAGACTTACAGAACTTGTTGAAAATAGTGTCACAAAAGAAGCAACAAATTGAAATTCGAAGAGCAATACCCATTTGTAATCATTCCGTCATTTGATTAATTACAATATTACAAATAATCTAGGGAATACTATGAGAATTTTGCTGCGTTACTTATTTCGTAACACCAGTTCAGAGTTCTGCAAGTTTGAAGCTCTTCCGTTAACTTTTAGACCACAGCTAACCTTTTGAAGTCGCAATTATAGGCTCCGGAGGACTTCATCGTAAAGTTTGCAGCAACATCGGAGGTTCAATAGTTCATCGAGCCAGCTCGAACGCGTATAATTATCACGACTGTAAAGAAAGTAGTCGTAAGAACGTCAGAATTGTGACAGTTATACGAGAATTTTTACTGCATAAAACTACTAAATCCATTTTTCTCTACCTAGGTTTTCAGTTAGTTTGCGTAGGATTCTAAGAGTGTCGGTTCACCGAGTCAATCGTGTTGGCTCTTTGCTTCCGACAATACTCTGATGGTTTACTCTCCGAATTTTTTATAAAACAGCGCCTTCACAGGATAATCGATGACATCTACCTCGCTTAGCATTCCAATTTCTTGTCTTTCGGTATTCCTGATCCAACGAAGCTGAAAGATCCAATCTGTCTGAAGCACCGCTATCTGAAATGCACTCAAATTTGATAAAACTGTTTCTTCGAAGCTTGCAAATACGATTTAGATTTCACATTGGAAAAACTGAAAATACAATCAAATAGTGTGACTTCAGCGCCATGTAAGTTGACAAATTCCAATGTTACATGGGCCGGAGGAACTTTTTCGTTGCATCCAGCATATTCTTCGTTTCTGACTTTGGCAATGACCAGCTGCTATGTTAGAAGGAAAGCTTACCAAGTAGACCAGTACTACAGTGATGAAAGGAGGGGAGGCTTCGAGGCGTACGGATATCTGAGGTCAGTCCGCCGGTGGCAGTATTTCAGTGCTGATTAGGAAATTCTCTGTCAGCTTCTGAACCGCTCAGCCAGGCGGCACTGCAAACTTCGTCATCTATGAAACCTTTCCCAGGATCACTCTTGGCATAGTGACGCGCATCGATGCCCAGTTTCTGTGACTGAATAATATTTTCTCATTGTAACGCCAACTGTAAAATGTCAATTTAGATAAAACCCACAGCATGGCACCCAAATTCGGGCGATCATTCATTCGTCACTACTAATACTTTTCAATCACATCTACTCTATAACTCTATGATTATATTGATCTATTCTGGCATTTTATCGTTATGTTACTCAATATTTACATTATCAAAAATAAACTATCATATGCGATAATTGTGATTCACTTACCTCGGGGTAAAATCGCCCTTCCTTCGAGTTTAGTTCCTCAGAAAGGCAGCTTACCTCATTGGTGTTCGGTTGTGGTCCAATACTTTATTGGCACCAATACCAATATATAATAATCTAAATATATTATATATTATAATATAATTTGATAAATCAAAGACGACGAAAAGTATTCTTATTATGAAGTTACGCTTATCTCGGGCAAGACCGAGATGCGGTAATTTCATCGCTATACACTTCGGTGCGCCGGGGCCTCGTGAACTTCAACGGTTCGGGACCGAGATTCATACCTGCGACAGTCCCGGGCTCCGTCTAATCTCGCAGACAGGGTCGTCGCAATCGGATTTTCGTAAGTGCCGTTCTACGGTAAGCGAGAGCCGCTCTTCCCGACACGCGACGTCAATGCTAAACTGTGACGCTGGGCCCGTGTTTACGTGCGCGCGCAGGCTCTAGGTTCCGCTAGTGGCCGCGAAATTTGTTTTCTGCGTGGCGTGTGTTCGTAGATTGTCCATTGCTGTTCGAAACATCTGGCAGAAGAAGTAGAAAAAAGAAGAAACCTTGGTTGCAGTCAGTACGACAAATTTGGGAGTTTAAATTTGCTAAATTGTACCTCGTCGTGGTCCGTTTTTCATCTTCAATTTTTAATCCCATTCGTACTCCAAAAAATGTGCGAAAGAAGTGAAGCAAATCAACTCGTAGAACCCAAATAAGCTCTAATATCATTTTTCGGTACAAGGTCAAAAAGAGAATAATCTTGAAAATAAACAAACAAATAAATCTTACGGCCAAGTGACGAACATCATTTTTTTTGTATCAGAACCGTAGAAACGAATTGTATGGCTTTGACACAAAAAAAATTATTATATCTCTTCCAGAGCTTTTGTTTATCATTTTTCACAAATTTTTGATCGTTATACTGTAATACTTTATAATCGGTATTGGAAGTACGAAGAGATCAGTGAAGTACGAATATGAGCACAGTCCTGGGAGTAACCGCCCATTATTGTACGATCCCCATTCCTCGTCTCTCGCCGTCGCATAATCGGATACTTTATATACGAGCAAGTCTGCCAATTCTAGACGTCGGATCCGGCCTTACCCCCGCAGATCTTCTCGCAATTTTTTGAGCTGAAAGTTCTCATCGAAAAACAGCATCCCTAATTTTGGCAGATTTTTATCCTTTTCATTTTCGATTTTCACCACTAATTTTCTTAAAAAAAAATGTTTTTTTTTGTGTGAAAAGATCTCAGCTCTACAAAAAAATTAGTTGTTCGTTTATGCTTGTGCAAAGCTCTTAAAATTGAGCTATTGAAATTAAGCTTTTTTTGCCGTTACCCAAATTTTAAAAAATATTTCCATATTCTCCATGTACACTTGCATCGACTTGTATAGAAATATTACAAACAAGTTTCCGGAGTAAACAATAGTACAGGGTGAAACTTAATGTTGTGTCGCCGCTTCACCGGATGATTCCACAGCTCGCGATCGGTGAAGGTATGTAAAAACTTAGCGCCACAATACTGTCCTTGACAAGGTCAATTATCTTTTATTGGCTGTGAAAATCCTACAAATTTAGACGAACAAAAGTCTCTGAGGAACCATCGGTCGCAATCGAACCCGTCCCATCAGAAAATGCCTGCGAAGTTTTAATTTTTCTCTAAGAATTTGAGGCATTTTCGAAACTTTGGATTCATTTTCCGATAAGATGGGCTCGATTGCGATTCATGGTTCCTCGGAGACTTTTGTTTCACTGAATTAGTAGGATTTTCTACAGACAATAGAAAAAATCGACCTTGTCAAGGACAGTTTTGCGACGCTAAGTTTTTACATATCTTTACCGATCGCGAGCTGTAAAATCATCTGGTGAAGCGGCGCCACAACATTAAGTTTCACCCTGTACATCGGGCTTGAATATTTGATCCAATCGCTATTTTCAACAATATAATATACAATATATTATATATCATATTTCTCGTACTTTTTACATTATAACATAAAATAGGTATATGAAATTAATCGGGAATCGTATTCACTTTTGTTCATTTCTCGTGTGTTTATCGAGATCCCACCTTGAAAATTACGTGTAATATGGAAAATTTTCTCAACTTTTCTCAACCTCTGACAGAAGAAGAAAAAGAAGAAGAAGAAGAAGAAGAAGAAGAAGAAGAAGAAGAAGAAGAAGAAGAAGAAGAAGAAGAAGAAGAAGAAGAAAGAAGAATAAGAAGACTATTCGTGCGATCAATCAAGAGCGAACTAATCTTGACCATCGGGAACTTCTTTGGTCACTTGTTCTTTTTGGAATTTCCAAATTCAGTGTAAACAAGTGCATCATTGTGCTACCATCCTTGTTCCACAGAAATGGGGAAACATACTGTTTCACGTGAAAATCGTGTTTACTCTTCTCGGCGGCTTTCATCTCAGATGAGAGCTGAGGTAGCGCGAGATCTCCGGTAAGTACATGACCCCATTGATTTTATTTCGGTAGCCCACCGGCAGCATTTCGTCGAAAGCAACTGACTTTCTCTGGAACAGGCTGTTATGTGTCACAAAACGAGACATGACGGAAACGAGAGAAGCCCTGTTGTTCAGGGCACTGTATTTGCCTATAGTTCCGTTATCGTGCACTTTAGGCCAAAAATCGTAATGACCTTTCTTGTAGATAATCAAAGTTGTTATACGTCGAGTCGAAGCGTCGCATGAGACTCATTTTTTTCTCACAGTTTCATTCCCCATCATCATGTTTTTCGAACGTTTCCGACGATTTCCAGTCGAGCGCTCCATTCCAGAAAATAATTTTTTTTTTTTTTACATTTTTTTAAAACTTTCGCACATTCCATCCGCAAATAAGCGACTGACGAGTTATTTCATGAAATATGGTGTGTAAATATTGACCTGAACAACTTCTGTGTCAAACTAGAAATCAAGATCGTTTTGTTCGTATATTAGGTATGCGAGCAGCAGTGTTACCAACCAAATTTTCCTTCAAAAAATTTCAGACGAGATAGTATAGTTCTTGAAACTCATTCTCGGCTAGCATTTTTCCCAGCTTATTCTGGGGTAGTATGTTTTTCCACTAAAGAATCGCTATCAAATTTCGTATCCAGGTACCCAGATTTTACGGCGCGATAGTATGTAAGATTACTGAGCCTCAGCGTGTACACGGAGAGAAATTTTGGCGTATTTTACCTCGATCGAAATTGACACAAAATATTCCAAATGCTACTCGAGGTATTCTAAGTCATAGATTGAGGTGTAATGAGTCAAAAATCGGCTTGTAATAGCTCGAATATCAAGCGAGGTAAATTAGAACAAAGATTGACTTGAAACAAGTCGATAAACGATGTATCATAGGCTGGCCAAGCGTCGAGGCGCTACGAGTCGAACTTCGATGTGTATTACCTCGCCGGAACGGCACAAAACAAGCCGTTCGGCCGAGAGACGAGAGAGCGTGGAGCGTGGAGCTCTCTGCCTTCGCCTTCTTCCCCCACCACTCCACGCTCTCTAGTCTCTCGGCCGAACGGCTTGTTTTGTGCCGTTCCGGCGAGGTAATACACATCGAAGTTCGACTCGTAGCGCCTCGACGCTTGGCCAGCCTATGATACATCGTTTATCGACTTGTTTCAAGTCAATCTTTGTTCTAAATTACCTCGCTTGATATTCGAGGTGTTACAAGCCGATTTTCATCTTAAAATATGCCAATTTCTCAACTCTTATTACCTCGACAAAGTTTCGATATATTATAGCTCGAAGTACCCTACTTAAAATACGCCAAAATTTCTCTCCGTGTAATGACACAATTGAACACAGCACTGTATAGTACATACCTATAATCATACGTTTAATTATAGTAAAACCAGTAAAGATTTCAATAATGTGGTCCACGGAGTTTTCAAGTTGAACCGTTTGTCTCGATAACAACTCTGTTTTCCACATTATATTCCTACGAAAATTATGATAATCAGAATGAGTTTGAAGAAATAACACGAAGAATTTCATAAAAGGTCTGCATTTATATAATAATCCATAGAATAAAAATACAGTACTATCTCTCTATAAGCGACTGTAAGGGCGGTTAGGATTTTTTACCTTTTTGTCCACCTTGTCCCGCCCTCTCCTGAATAATTAATTTCACAGAAATATCGTAAATCTATGATCAGAATATTCATACCAGTGTTAATTACCAACACATCATTTATATATAGATGGCAACGAAGCCGCGCAAGGTTAAACCCGCAACCAGTCGAAGCGGCGAACGTTATTTCACAGGTGAAATCGGGCCCTCCGTTCGACGGAGGGTCACAGGATGAGCCAAATTTGCAACCGCATCAAGCTTTAGACCTTCCGTTCGAAGAAGCGTTAGAAGTGCAGCCGCACTCGCTTCAATCGAAAGACAGCCTAAACGAAAGTATTGGCGGAGAAGAGGTAGCGCTCGAAGGCCGGTACATCGTTGACATGACATACGTGCTGGAGCAGTTGCATGAAAAATTCGACAATCACAATCCGCTTTCAATTTGCACGTTTCGAGACGTCATACAAACAAACTCTAGACGTATCGGTTTGCAAACGCAAATCTTCTTTCGGTGCAAGGTATGCAGTTTTGAAGATAGCATTTGGACAGACCGTAATGACGGCCAAGCGATGGACATCAATCGAAGTGCTGTCAGTAGATATTCTATGCGGGTTCTGGATCAACGCGTGTTAGTGCACACATACACGCACGCACACACGCGCACCTCTCCGTGTCCGTGTGAGGGGGGTTGAGGGTGAGGGTTATGACGTCACACCTACGTCACCTGACGTCACACTACGTCACGTGACGTTGCAGCTACGTCACAGCAGCGACGTGACGGGTTCGATCGGGGCCCTGGCGTTAAATTTTTCGCGGTAAGGGTGGAGGGTCGCTCCGCGGGGTGCACCCCTGACGATTCTCGGAATTTCGCTAACGGTTCGCGGGATCGTTCGTTACGGAATGACGGTACACTCCCTTAATATGACGTCACGCACCCTTACTGGAACATGACGTCACACACCCTTAATATGACGTCACGCACTCTCAATATGACGTCACACACCCACGTCGCACATCCCACCCCCCTGCGTCAGAGTCTTCTAGAAGCTTCCCCAGGGTCATTCTGGAAGCTTCGGGTGGACAAACAGTTCCTGGAACGAAATGACGTCACACGTATGAAGAACGTGCGGATGCGATTCCGATAACCAACGATTCGTGGAACTTCTCAAAAACGAACGGTTCCCGGTATGTCCTTCAATTTCTTGGAATTATCGGCATCCTGTGAGACGTGACAAGTTTCGGAGAGTTTGTTATTCGATACCCCAGCCCGATAACTAACGATTCGTGGAATTTCTCGAAACAAACAGTTCCCGGTATGTCCTTCGTTTCCCAGAGACGAGAAGCATTGTTTCATCATACGACGTATCAGACTTCTAGAAATATCTGTCGGATCGAATAAACCCTGTGCTAAAGATGCAACCCTTGATTGCAGAAGACGAGTGGTGGGGGAAAACCACAGCTCAGAATTCATCGATGAACTAGTCTATAAAATAATCACTTTGTAATGTTAATGCATCATTCAAGTTCGAGCTTTCATAACATACAATTGTTGTTGTGAGCGATCGTAAAGAATGGATTCAGACAAGTGTCTTAAACTTATCAGCATTATGGAAAATGCTTACTATATTTTGAAAGAGAGATCATCGACTGTAGAAATACAGAAATGGCTGCGATTTGGAACTCGAAACATTAGGCTTTTGAATAAAATTTTACGAAAAAAGGCTTCCACCGTCGGGGAAAGAACGAGAATTTTAACAACCATAGGAATCCTAAAGTCATTGAGAGCACGGTTTGAGCAGCGTCGGAAAAGAGGAGAAGGCATAAGGAGATTGCGGAGAAGTGACAGAGTAAAGTGGGAAGATTTAGAGTCGGCTTTCAAGGGAAGAATAAGAACGGGGGTTATAGCGAATTTGCGACACAAAGATCTCAAACATTTTTTGGATGATTCGAAAAAATTAGTCATCATCAGATTGAAGAACATTTTGCGGAAAGAAGGAAATTTGAAAGTAAATGTAGTTTTATCCTGTAAATTTAGTACTGTAAAAGGTGGTGAAATTGTTGAGGAGATGAAGTTCTTCAATACCAAAAATGAAGCTATTCTACCAGCGACGAACACCAATGAATGGTTTGACGAGAATGTAAAGGAGAAATTGTTAGTCAAGATCGAAGACTTCCAGGAAAGGGATTCAGGATGGTCGTTGATTGAAATTATAAATATGGCTGTGAATATCAATAAATATGTACCACTGCGAGGAGGTATATCCACTTACACACAGTTACCGACGTATATACAGGATAAAAAGGCAGTGGTAAATATTATGAACGACGATCCGTACTGTTTTCTCTGGTCGGTCATGGCAGCTCTTTTTCCGGCGGGTGATAATGTGAGTAGAACGACTTCTTATCCGCACTTCAGTACAGTGCTCAGGTATGAAGGTTTGAATTTTCCCATGAATCTGAACGAAATTTTGGAATTCGAAAAATTGAATGGTTCAACGATTAATGTTTACGGTATAGATGAACGTGAAATAGTACCAGTTTATTTAAGTAGAGTAAAATCAGATAAGCGTACCATACATCTTCTTATGTTAGAAATTGACATTGAGTTGAATGAAATTGATGACGTTAACGATAAAATATGTCATTTTGCATGGATCAAAAATTTTTCTCGACTGTTAAGTTCACAAATTTCAAAGCATAAAGGACATACATGGTTTTGTGATAGATGTTTGAGTCATTTTCATGATGAAAATTGCTTGATCAAACACGGGTTAGATTGTGTGAATTTAAATAAATGTAAAGTAATATTACCTGACGAAAAGGATAGAATCTTAAAATTCAAAAACTTTAAACATGAAGAGGACGTTCCGTTTTGTATTTACGCTGATCTCGAATGCCTCTTACAATCGGTTAATGATGCATCTGAGTCTGACAACAGAAGGGTGTATGAAAAACACGTCCCGTATAGTATCGCCTACTATTTACATTGTACTTTCAACGATTCAATTTCTGAATTCAGAATCAACCGTGGAAAGGATTGTATAGAATGGTTTGTAAACGAGCTGGAGAAAATGGTTCATGCTTTGGAACCTCATTTCAAGCGTACCGTACCTGTGGAATCGTTGAGTCATAATCAGAAACAAGAATTCCATTCAGCTAAGACTTGTCACGTTTGTGAAAAACCGTTAACACATCAGGACATGAAACATCGCGATCATTGTCATTTCACCGGTAAATATCGCGGTGCAGCGCATCAAGGCTGCAACTTAAATTATCAAGATTCACATATCATTCCAGTGGTCTTCCACAATTTATCAGGTTATAACTCACACTTTTTAATCAAAACTTTAGCAATATCTTTCGAAGGTTCGATCAGTCTCTTACCAGTTAACAAGGATAGATATATATCCTTTACAAAAAGTGTGAAGGGAACATCCATACATTGTAGGTTCATTGATTCGTTCAGATTCATGCCGAGTAGTCTAGAAAAATTAGCTTCTTATCTGAATGATGAGCAGAAATTGATTACACGTAAGCATTGTACGAACGTTGAAGAATTTCAATTATTGACAAGGAAAGGTGTTTTCCCTTATGAATATGTAAACAGTTGGGAGAGCCTTGAAGAAACACAGTTACCTCCTATAGAAAAATTTTATTCAAAATTAAATGATACAGGTGTTTCGGAGGATGGTTATTCGCATGCTCGTGATGTTTGGCAAACTTTTAATATCAAGACCTTGGGTCAATATTCAGATTTATATCTGCAAACGGACGTGCTTCTTTTAGCGGATATTTTTCAAAATTTTAGAAGTAATTGTTGGTCCACTTATAATTTAGATCCGTTACACTATTATACAGCGCCAGGCCTCTCGTTCGACGCGATACTCAAGTGCACGGGTGTTGAACTCGAGCTCCTCGTTGATATTGATATGTTGATGTTTATAGAAAGAGGCATTCGCGGCGGTGTGGCTCAATGCTCGAACAAATACGCTAAAGCCAACAACAGATACATGGGGACAGCATTCGACCCGAGTCAGGAAGAATCATACCTCATGTATTTCGATGTTAATAATTTATACGGTGCAGCTATGAGTCACTTCCTACCGTATAGCTCCTTTGAGTGAATGTCGAATTTCGAACAACTCGATGTCTCAGATGTTTCGAACGAATCCTCCATAGGTTACATACTCGAAGTAGATTTAGAATATCCGCGAGAACTTCAGGACTCTCACAAAGACTTACCATTGTGTCCGGAGCATTACATTCCACCTCTATCGACATGCAATAAATCTAAATTAACAACTACTCTTTTCGCAAAGAAACGGTACGTCATTCACTATCAAGTTTTGAAACAGTGTTTGAGCTTAGGTATAAAGTTAGAAAAAATTCATCGGGTATTAAAATTCAAACAAGCACAGTGGCTTAAGAAATATATAGATTTGAATACCGAATTGAGAAAAAAGTCAAACAACGATTTTGAAAAGAATTTTTATAAACTTATGAACAACGCTGTTTTCGGGAAAACTATGGAAAATGTAAGAAAACACAGAGATGTGCGGTTAATTACAAAGTGGGATGGTAGACACGGAGCAAGAGCGCTCATCGCTAAACCAAATTTTCATAGCCGTACTATATTCGGTGAAGATATGTTAATAATTGAATTAAGTCGAACGAAAATTAAATTCAATAAACCTGTACATGCAGGATTCTCTATTCTAGATCTCTCTAAAACTTACGTTTACGATTTCCATTATAGTCATATAAAAAGCAGATTTGATCATCGAGCAAAGCTTATGTATACCGATACGGATAGTCTCATATATCACTTTACCGTACCTGATATATACGAACTCATGAAACGTGATTTGGACAGATTTGATACTTCCGACTATCCTCCGGAAAATATTTACAGGATGTCGTTGGTCAACAAAAAAGTGTTGATATTGATGAAAGATGAAAATAACGGGAAGATAATGACCGAGTTTATAGGTTTAAGAGCTAACTTATATTCCTTCAAGGTTCTAGGTGAAAATAGAGAGCGGAAACGTGCCAAGGGAGTCAAGGGGGCTACACTGAAAACTATAACTTTCGATGATTATCTACAATATGCTCTGCAGCATCAAAATCTAACAAGAAATCAAAATTCAATTCAAAGTAAGAATCATCAGGTTTATACGGTGTCGCAGACGAGGATAACGTTGAGCTGGAACGATGATAAGAGGATCATATTTCCCGATACGACGGACACGCTTCCGTGGGGTTATGATATATATAAATAAACTGTACATAGGTGTCACACATTCGTTGAACGTTGTATCTTTATTATTATTATTAAACCTTACAAGTCAGACTTATTTATCCAACTGTTGTGCGAATTATCGAATCCTAACCATTTTACATACAAGTTATTTCCACGTCTGCGCAGTACTTTCTCGATCAGATAAATATCGGGATATTCAACTTTGGTGAGTTCTTCCTCGTAGAAACCTCCTTCGATCGACTGATCCTGATAGTCGACGAGCTTGTAGGTCACCGGATCGGTGTTCCTCGTTTCACTTATCGTGAATATCTCCGTTGTCCAATTCGGTGTATATCCTTTCTCGAAGACGTGTTTGTACTTGCTGATTCGAACCTTGTCTCCGACCTTGAATTTCGTTTTCCTCGTTCGACTCGCTCGAGGATTTCGATACACATCTCGCAGCAGTCGCTGTTCATCCGCCCGAGTGACGTCGGCTGGCTTCATTCCGACGGTTCGATGTTTGGTCTCGTTGTACGTTAATATCAATCGCGGTAATATATCCATCCACTTGTAACTGCCTCGCAGTGAGAACTCTTTCCACATTTTCGTTTTCAAAGTGCGATTGAAACGTTCGCAGATCGACGCTTTCAGGTTGCTGAACGTTGAGTACAATCTGATTCCGGAGGTTCGCATCAGAGCTTTGAAATCGCTGTTGTAGAACTCCTTACCCCGATCGACGTGTAAATTTTTAGGTACACGCCCTCTTCTTAAGACGGATTTCATAGCACTCGTCACATCCGATCCAGTTTTCGTCTTTATCGGCACTGCCCAGGCGAGTTTCGAGAACACGTCGATAACGGTGAGCATGAATTTGTAGCCGCCGTTGCACGTTGCGTAGACCGACATGTCGACGAGATCGGCTTGCCACGTCTCGTCCAACCCACGCACGTCGACACGACGACGAGAGTAATGTCTACGAGCGGGCCTGTGAAGTTCTTCCGTCACCACCGCCTTCTTATCCATGCTCCAGCGCGTTCAATCTGGCGTCGAGTTGTTCGAGCGCTCGGGAATTACGAAGTACCAGTTCGTGTCCACCTGTGGTATCCGTTCTGATTCGTTTCAACGCCTCGTTCACGTTCGATTCGAGACTTCGAATCATGGAAGTGTTGTCTCCGGTGGCTTCGTCAAGTGCTCTCAGTCGAGCTTCCAGGCGAGAAACGAGCTCGGAGTTGGCGGTTATGAGATCTTGAAGGGTTTCGCTGTCGAGATGTTGCTTCTTCAGGTTATCTCGAAACTCGGATTGTAAAGCGTGAATCATCACCTCGGTAGTGTTCTGCAACGACGACGTGACTCGGTACACCGTGCGAACTTCCTGCTATACGATATGCTGCACACTCTTTACGGATACGGCGTCGCTCGACTCTCGAGGATCGGCGACGTTGCATAGTCTCTTGTTGTCTATATCGTACTGACCGTCGGTGGTGACCTTGAACCCTTCACCGGGCGGACCGCGACTACCACTCTTCATCGCGCCTCTTGCGATCGGTCGTCCGAACACGTCCACGCTCATCTTTCGCGCGGGCTCTTCAACGGTCGACGTGCAAATGACGCTGACTAGTCGCACGACTCGATTAATAAATGATTCCAGCCTCACGCAGTTCCTCGATGATGGAAATGATTTCGTTGGAGTGGTTTGAATTGCCGGCGGCTTGCGACGATAGGAGCAGCCGAAGCCGGTCCACGAGTTCGTTGGGATCGTCCCAGTGAACGTAATCCACTCTCCTGTCTTTCCGAGCAACCATGTACTTGGGTAGAACTCCCTCACCTCTACGTACACGTTTCGGCGGCGACGGTGGTAACGGTAAGACGTCCACGCGCCCGCGTTTCGTCAGCGGTGGCGACGGTAAGACTCCCTCACACTTACGTTTTCTCAACGAGAAGTCTCTACGCTCGCGTTTTGTCGGTGGTGGTGACGTTAAGATGTCCTTACACTTACGTTTTCTCAACGACGGGTCTCTACGCTCGCGTTTTGTCGGTGGTGGTGACGTTAAGATGTCCTTACACTTACGTTTTCTCAACGACGGGTCTCTACGCACGCGTTTGGTCGGTGGTGGTGGTGACGGTAAGACGTCCTTACATTTGCGTTTTTTTGATGACGGTGAGACGTTTGGTGGTAGCGAGGTGTCCATACGCTCGTGTTTTCTCGGTAGTGGTAAGAGATTCGTAGGTTTCCATTCTATAGGTGATGGTAAGATGTTCGTACGTTTCCATTTTATAGGTGATGGTAAGATGTTCGTACGTTTATGCTCCGTTGGCGGTGGTGGTGCGATATCGGTACGTCCACGTTTCATCGGTGCTTTCCTCGTTCTCCTCCCTTCATCATCCGTTGTTGGAAACGGTTCAGTTTGCATTTCTCCAGGCGGTTGCTGGATCTCATCATCAGAGATTTCCTTACGTTTATCGGGTGGTGGCGATGGTAAGATGTCCGTAAGTCTACGTTTCGCTGGCACTCTTCTCTCTTCTTCCCTTTCATCCGCTGTCACAAAAGTTTCAGTTTCCGTATCCTGCTCAGTTTCATCTTCGATCGGTTTCATCTCCTTTTTTTTGATCGGAATGGAAACTTTCACCAATTGTTCAAGCGGAGTAACTATCGGTTTGAAGACATCGCTCATCGTCCGTTCGACAGCCTCGCTGTCTGACCTCAGCGTTCGATGTTTCTGACGAATCGCGTCGCTCGCTCTCGCGATACCACGCAGAACGTTCCTCTGCTCACGAATGTCTGTACCCTGCATGTTGACGCAGCTGTGTCTGGAACGCGACTGTCTCACCGTTATCCGAACGTGATACATTTATCACTTGTTCATGCTCACAAAACAGTCGAATCCTTTCCTATATCGGCCTTCGTTCATTTCGCTTTCCTTATCGATAACAACGAAAGCGTACTTATCATCGTTCCAACACGCGGAACACAAATCTCTGAATTGCGCGTACGCCATATCCGTGTTAACGTGATCATCGTAGACGTGCTTCAGATTCATCTCGTCCTGGCGAAAGAGTACCAGCAAATTAGCGTTATCGCGTACCAAATGTTTCGGGATACGAGCGTACGTCTGACAGAGATAGAAACAGTCGACGTCTCTGTGTCGCCCCATGCAAAAGAAGGCTCTCACATTATCCTGTTTTTCGCACGCTATATCATCGAAAATCATGATCGAATTGGGTCGCGCATCCAGAGGTTTGACGACCTCCTCGTGCTCGTTGAAGGAGAAATAATCGACACCTTCGACGGGCTCCAGTATTTTCATCAAAAACTGATACTTGGGCTGACTCAGTGATTTCGAGTAGACGTAGACGTTCTCGAATCTGAGACCGTTGGGGTGGGTTATGAGGGTTAAAAGGGCGTTGGTCTTGCCGCAATTGGACGGGCCGCAGAAGACCGCTCGCACGCTGTTCGGTAGTAATTCTCCGTGTCGTTTCGCTCGCTTCTTCACCGTTCGTTGAGCGATTTCATCGAAGTTCGTCACCGGTAACTCAGTCGTTTGTTTCTCGAACTCCATCTCGACGACGACTAACGAGTAAGATATATAAACCAACGTCTCATAGAGTCAGAGTCAGTTGTGATGTGACGATGATTGTGCACAGACGCCAGAACCAACGACGAGGTGGTAAAGGGTTGATCAACCGCATCATCAACAAACTTCCGGTTGAATTACACATACCTGGCTACCAGTACTGCGGACCCGGCACGAAATTAGCTGAGAGGTTAGCTCGCGGCGATCCCGGCATCAATCCTCTCGATGCCGCGTGCAAAGAGCACGACATCGCGTACTCAACGAATCGGGAGAACGTCACCTCGAGAAACCAGGCTGACAAGGTGCTTGCCGACCGAGCCTGGCAACGGGTCTTCGCCAAAGACGCGAGCATCATTGAGAAAGCCGCAGCCTGGGGAATAGCTAACACCATGAAAGCCAAGGCTAGGTTCGGAATGGGTCTGAAGAAGAAAAAGAAAAACGATCCCGTAACGACATCCTTGAAACAAATCGTCAAGTCGGCGAAGGAGTCGATGCGTGCGGGTGGGGATCCCGTCAAGTTTGCGCTTCAGGGTGCCTGCAAAGCTGTCCGGAAAGCCGGTGGAAAGAGGAAGGTGCGGTCACCGCGCGTCTTGCCCGTACCCTCGAAAGTGGGGGGCTTTTTACCCTTCCTTATACCGATTCTTGCCGGTCTGAGTGCCACCGGAGCGCTGACCGGTGGTGCGGCGGGTATAGCGAAAGCTGTGAACGACGCCAGCGCCGCCAAACGACGATTGGAGGAAAGTAAACGTCACAACGAGACGATGGAAGCTATCGCTCTGGGTAAAGGTTTGTTCCTCAAACCTTACAAAAAAGGTATGGGACTCTATCTGAAGCCAAAAAACGCGTGAAGCTACCGCGCCGAGCACTGACCGACGTCGATCTGGAAAAGTACGTTAAAATTATGGAAATCCCACACGTTCGCGGAGTTTTCATGAGAAACGATCTACCTGAGTCCGGTCCGCGGAAGAACGAGTCGGCCATCGTCAATCTCGACGATAAGGCTGGGTCGGGTACGCACTGGGTCGCGTACCAGAAGAGCGGCAACGACGTCGTCTATTTCGACAGTTTCGGTAACCTACGACCACCGAAAGATCTGATGGACTATCTCGGCGTTGGTAGCGTAAAATACAATCATGAAAGTTATCAGGACTATGACACGGTGGTATGCGGACACCTGTGCCTCAAGTTCCTCAGCGGACAACTATAAAGTCAACGCGACGCAACGACGCGGCGTCAGTCATGGACGATTCGTTCACCTTAACGCTGTCGGGAACGTCCTCCGTCCTGGAGACTCAATATTTTCCACCCATCGAGTTGTCTCCAGCGAAAAATTACGCTCTGGGACTCATCGAATTGCTAACCTTCAACTCGATTCCCAACATCGATGAGGGTAACAACAAGTTTCACGTGGAAAATCGAGTCGTCACTGTACCCACCGGTAGCTACGAGATCGAAGATATCGAAAGGTACCTGCATAAGGTACTACCCGACGTCTCCGTCAGCATCAGACCCAACAACAACGAGTTGCGCAGCGAAATCAAATGCAGCGGACGCATAAATTTCATACCCGAAGACTCGATCGGTCGACTGTTGGGATTCACACCGCGCATCTTGGAACCCAATATCACTCACAAATCCGATTCACCGGTGGCTATTTTGAAAATCAACGCCCTGCGAGTTGAGTGCAACATCACGACAGGCGCCTACATCAACGAACGACGAGTACACACCGTTCACGAATTTTTCCCGGTCGTTCCACCGGGATATAAGATCATCGAAGTGCCGTCGTACGTCATTTATCTCCCGATCGCCGTCCGCGCGATACATCATCTCCGGTTGAAAATAGTCGACGAAGACGGAGAATTGGTGAATTTCCGTGGTGAAATCATCACGATAAGATTGCACGTGAAGACAATGTGAAAATGGGAATTGTGTTCGAGACGAGAGCCGTTGGTAAAAGCTATAAGAGCCAACCGATATGCCTAAGATCCGTCAGTCATCGCACACCTCACAAGGAGCTAACACGTCGGAACGTTCAGTTTCTGAGGAGTCTAGATCTCAAACCTAGTGGAAATTTGGAAAAGTGAAAGTTCGTCTCTGCTGTCTCTTGTGCGTGTTACCATGGAAGAAATCTTAACGATACAGAAGGCTGTCGTCTTCGACGAATCCGTCGAACACCGCGAGATTCACACGCATCAACCTTACGCGTCGTCGACCTTCAACAACACCGATGAAATTCGGATCAGCGTCCAACACCAGGACTTGTGTCCGCTGCCGAGTAAAAGCTCGCTGCACATCTACGGTAGATTAACCAAGGCCGATGGAGCTACCGTGACCCCGCATACGGCTATGGTCAACATGGCTGTCTGTCATCTGTTCGAGGAACTGCGTTACGAACTGAACGCCGTTGAGATCGATCGGAACAAGAACGTTGGGCTCACGAGTCTTATGAAGAGCTACGTATCTCTGAGCCCTGGTCAAAAACATCTCTCCGAGAACGCTGGTTGGTTGAACGAGGATAACGATAAATTAACCAATGCGGACGGATACTTCGACGTGTCCGTACCTCTGAGCTCGCTACTGGGATTTGCCGAGGATTACCGTAAAATCATCGTCAACGCTAAACACGAGTTGATCCTCACGAGAGCTAATACTGATACGAACGCCGTGGTGCAAACCGTTGCGGAGAATGACGAGGCTGAAGCTAGCAGCCGCATCTAGCAGCCATACAGGGCCGCGGCAGCACGTGGGCCCCTCCGCATTAAAACTTGGTTTCACGCAACTATTACGGGTGATATTCAATAGCTATCAAGAAAAATGATATCTCAAACTGTGATCGAGTGATTTTCGGGTGAAAAAAAAACCATAAAGTTTCAGGTTTCTCGAATGTTTTACGTAAACTGTGAGTTAGAGAATATTACGGCAGCCACCAACTCGGCGGGGTGGTAGAGGTTTGTCGATTTACACCGCGGTTCGTGACTCAACTAACGATTAAAAACTATCCACTTTTTGGGGGAGCAGCCGGTTTTTGTATTTTTTTGGATTTTTGAATCAGTACAAATGACGAAATTCGACGTAAATTGCAGCAGCCACCGACTCGGCGGGGTAGTGGAGGGTTGTTTATTTACACGGGGGTTCGTTACTCGACCAACGATTAGAAAATATCCACTTTTTGAGGGAGCAGCCGGTTTTTATGTTTTTTTGAATTTTTGAATCAGTATAAATCGTGAAATCAGGTGAAAATCGCCGCAGCCACTGACTCGGCGGGGTAGTGGAGGGTTGTTTATTTACACGGGGGTTCGTTACTTGACCAACGATTGGAAACTATCCACTTTTTGAGGAAGCAGCTGGTTTTTATGGTTTTTTGAATTTTTGAATCGGTACAAATGACGAAATTCGACGTAAATCGCAGCAGCCATCGACTCGGCGGGGTAGTGGAGGGTTGTTCATTTACACGGGGGTTCGTTACTTGACCAACGATTGGAAAATATTCATTTTTTGAGGGAGCAGCCGGTTTTTATGGTTTTTTGAATTTTTGAATCAGTATAAATCGTGAAATCAGGTGAAAATCGCAGCAGCCACCGACTCGGCGGGGAAGTGGAGGGTTGTTTATTTACACGGGAGTTCGTTACTTGATCAACGATTGGAAACTATCCACTTTTTGAGGAAGCAGCCGGTTTTTATGGTTTTTTGAATTTTTGAATCGGTACAAATGACGAAATTCGACGTAAATCGCAGCAGCCATCGACTCGGCGGGGTAGTGGAGGGTTGTTCATTTACACGGGGGTTCGTTACTTGACCAACGATTGGAAAATATTCACTTTTTGAGGGAGCAGCCGGTTTTTATGTGTTTTTGAATTTTTGAATCAGTATAAATCGTGAAATCAGGTGAAAATCGCAGCAGCCACCGACTCGGCGGGGAAGTGGAGGGTTGTTTATTTACACGGGAGTTCGTTACTTGATCAACGATTGGAAACTATCCACTTTTTGAGGGAGCAGCCGGTTTTTATGGTTTTTTGAATTTTTGAATCAGTATAAATCGTGAAATCAGGTGAAAATCGCAGCAGCCACCGACTCGGCGGGGAAGTGGAGGGTTGTTTATTTACACGGGAGTTCGTTACTTGATCAACGATTGGAAACTATCCACTTTTTGAGGGAGCAGCCGGTTTTTATGGTTTTTTGAATTTTTGAATCAGTATAAATCGTGAAATCAGGTGAAAATCGCAGCAGCCACCGACTCGGCGGGGAAGTGGAGGGTTGTTTATTTACACGGGAGTTCGTTACTTGATCAACGATTGGAAACTATCCACTTTTTGAGGGAGCAGCCGGTTTTTATGGTTTTTTGAATTTTTGAATCAGTACAAATGACGAAATTCGACGTAAATCGCAGCAGCCACCGACTCGGCGGGGTAGTGGAGGGTTGTTTATTTACACGGGGGTTCGTTACTTGACCAACGATTGGAAACTATCCACTTTTTGAGGGAGCAACCGGTTTTTATGGTTTTTTGAATTTTTGAATCAGTACGAATGACGAAATTCGACATAAATCGCAGCAGTCACCGACTCGGCGGGGTAGTGGAGGGTTGTTCATTTACACGGGGGTTCGTTACTTGACCAACGATTGTAAAATATTCATTTTTTGAGGGAGCAGCCGGTTTTTATGGTTTTTTGAATTTTTGAATCAGTACAAATGACGAAATTCAGTGGAAGTTCCAACAGCCACTAATTCGGCGGACTGGTGGAGGGTTGTTTATTTACACAGGGTTTGAATCAGAAGAAAAATATCCCATAACTTATCGGAATGAGAGAATATTTATTAATCACAATGATAATTCAATGATCAGTTTATATTATACTATAATATTTCACATCAAATATTTATAATACTTATGATGATAGTTTATAACTATGTTATGATATAGATATTATATTTAATTATATACGCGAAAGATTTCTCTCCGTGTAGACTTCTGCCACAGCAGCTAGCGTTCCAGTCCTCAGAAAGCTAGATTTGTTCCACGTATCACTTTTCGTAGAACATAGCGTATCAGTCAAGACTTCTATACAATTTTGAATCGTAAGTGAAGGTTTGAGAAAAAAAAAGAAAAATTTAAATAGTACATCTACTAATTGATGTTTTTTTATTCCACTTCATCAGCAGTAATTGACTACACAGTTACTACGTTGATTTTCTCCATCCTACAATGTGACCCAATATAACATTTTTTTGTGATTATTTACCCAATTTCCTGAACTATCTTCCATAGTACCTACGCAATCAGTATTGGCCCTTGCATTGCAATGTCGGAAGACGACATAGCGATTGCGAGAGCCATCGCTAAGCTTTGCCCTATCACAACAGATGTTGAAAGTTTCATGCAGACGCTACTGGAAACATCCTTCAAACGAAAAAATACTCTTTGGTATGACGTTTGTCGTCAAATTCATCCACAAATCAAACGACAACGGACTATTGATAAGTATACGTCGAAGTACTTTTATAGGTTCAAAAGGCACTATACTTTGATAAAAGGTTTGTCCACTACGAGAGTGAGCACGTCCTTGGCTAACCCATCTTCCGAACATGACAGTTTCCGGAACCATACCATACCTGAAATCAGCGATTTAGTTGATAAAAATATACCGGATGATGATCCAATATCTGCAGTATCAATAAAACAACAAAAGCACCTATGGTGCAAAAACCTTTCGCCAAGTGCAATAATGTGGCCCCTACCTAAAACGAAGAAAGAAAAAGTAAAATGTCTACGTACGAAGGGATTGAAATCACATACAGTTGCCAAGTACATGTCTTCTGTATACCATGAGTTTACAACAGAAAATTAAAGTAAGAAAAAAAAAGAAACAAAATTTGGAGTACGTGGTACTTGGCGGGCCAATATTTTATATCATTATAGAATTATTGACATGGTTCTATTGCTGTTTCTTGTACTTATCTACTAAATATTTTCCGAATAGATCCATGTTTTAGACAGATTTTTTCTACATAATTTGGAACAATATTCAGAGGTGCCCCGCAAAATCAAAAAAAAAAGTTCAAAAGTGGACCACCCTAATATACATACATCATACGATCCACCAGAATACTTGACTAACGCAAACATTTTCGATCTTCGTCTTTTACCGAAAGGATGACGATAATGGTATTAACTTAAATCGCATGTTGCGAGCCAAACTTTTAAAATTCACGGCATCAGTCTTTTCATCATGAACGTGGCGCAGGAAGAGACGCCGGAAGTAAAACGCCGGATGCATGGAGTTAAGTGAATGGGAGCCGCATGACGAAAAATATCAGAAACCAACTAACAAACTCAAAAGTAACCAACAATTCGGAAGTGCCAAAATTAGCAAATGAAAATTGTCCAGATCTTACTCAAGCTCATGCTGGCACGTTTTGTCCTCGAATATTGTCCAGATCTTACTTCAGCTCATGCCGGCATGTTTTGTCCTCAGCCATCCTCCGGTGATTGGAAAGAAAACGTATCTGATTCTGCTTCAGTAAGCTTTTGGACCATTCCAATGATTCGTTGGAGTTATTCAGCATCTGATTATCGAATGATTTTATTAAATCAAGTATTCCAAATCATCATAAATGCATGTTTTCAGGCAGAATTTGGAGCTGTCTCGGAAAGCGCCATTGCGTGCATATGTTTTCAAAAGACGGAACTTATATTTATGTATACATCTCGCAACTCTTTGTAAAGGAAATAACTTCATTTCCTAAGTACATCCCTACTGAAACTGATTCTGTGATAAATCGTGTAAAAATTATGTAATAATTCACCCGATAAATTGTATATCTTTATGACCGATATTGGTATATGGTTCGTCATGTGGATTATTGTGCGCCTTGTTACGTAATTTATCACAATGTGTGAAAAACACATGATTTATTAAGTGAATTTTCATGTGATGAAATGTTAGTAAGAAAAAAAAAAAAGATCTGACCGAGATTTGAACCCTCGTCCGTGGGATTCCAATACAGAGACGCTACTGCCTAGGCCACTACATATTTGAGATACATTGTACAGTTTTACACTCATAAAGCTCAGCCGCGCTATTTTCACAGTTTCGAAGTCACAAGGATCAGATATGATCATAATTAACCTCACAAACAATTAATTTCATATTTGATCCTTGTGACTTCGAAACTGTGAAAATAGCGCGGCTGAGCTTTATGACTGTAAAACTATACATGTCATATAAGATATCTGGTGGTCCAGGTGGTAGCATCACTGATTTCGCACCCGACGGACAAGGGTTCGAATCCCAGTCAAATCTACTTTTTTTTTTTCTTAATACCATTTCATCACATGAAAATTCACATGATAAATCATGTATTTTTTATACATTGTGATAAATTACGTAACAAGGCACACAATAATCCACATGATGAACCATATAGGAATATCGGTCATAAAGATATACAATTTATCACGTGAATTATTACATAATTTTTTACACGATTTATCACATAATCATTTTCAGTAGGGCAGACGGTCGTGGAAGAATACTGATATCAAGACAGAAAGAAAAATACTAGACATTACTTTTTTTATGCTGTATTTACATCATAACTTTTCCCAACTGTAAACATGGGTCACAACTAGTAATCGGTTTACCTATTCGCGTATGTTGATTAAGACAGGCGACAGCGGAGTGTTCACCCATCGATGAGACTCTTCTAACATTACTTATAAAATTATTTGTATTCTGTATCAATGATATTCAACTGTGAAATCAGCTTAATTTATTCAGAGTTTTTTTTTTTTTCCACCTTTGGCTTATCTCCTAAGAAAGGAATGTAGCCTAATTTATTCAGAGTTACGTTGTTCAATTTGGATTTAAGAGGTCCGAAATATTTGTATAAGATTTTGAACAGGGTTTGGAACATTATACCTGTGTAGAGTATTTGATGGACGCGGAAAAGACCATTATAGGTTGTTAGGGGTCTGGAACACACCTTTACACGATTCCTACGGGGCCCGGAAAATACCATCTACAGTTTGTTGGGGTCTGGAACACACCATTACAGGGTGTATATTCGTGGCCTGGATAGGACCAGTGGAGCTTTAAAGGTTCTGGAAAAGTCCGTTAGATTTTTGGGGTCTTTTCCAGGACATAATTATTTGTCTAGCACATATCATATGATGCTACCCCACGTGTATCAATGAGTAGGTTGACAACTGTATTTCTTGAAATTCAATCCAATTCGTTGCTCAAAATGTAATTTCTGACAATGATGAGGGTCTACCCGATGAAAATAACCATAATTGAAGAGCGATAATCGAAGGCGACCTGGTAAAAACCATTCTATACGTTTCTCGTCGTAATTAAAAAACTAGCACTATTTTTTGTATATTTTCAGATGGAAAATCCTAAGAAACTTATTTTTTTTATTTTCCAATTCTTAAAACGTATGTTGGAAATTGGTTCCGGAAACAACCTTTCCTCATGCGGTCCCGGAAAGGACCTGTACACATCAATTCCAATGTAGGACTGAAAGTACTGCATTTACCTACAAATTTACTTTTGAAAACTGAATATGAAGCTTCTGTTTCTATTTTTCAATTATAAAATCATGTCCAAAATTTTGGTCCCCGGAACGACCCCTGGACATATATATTGTGACGTGGTATTTTCAATTCCTCGTCACAAGGCGATACTATCGGTGATACGACGATGCGTGGCGTAGACAGGGACTCCAGGAAAAGGAAAAATTAGGGAAAATGATTAGGATTAACTAACACTATTTTATTTTTTGTAAACTATGTAATCTCGAGCTCGATCTTCCGCGAGACGTCTGTCGTCGTGGGAACTATGGATGGAAAAACGACTATATCGAACGTGAAGAAGCTTCCACTATCGTCAAGGACGACTCTGTCGGCGCGCAAACCTGGTTGGTCTAGTCGACTCGAAGGTCAGCGCCTCCGCTCAAGTGGAGGATCTACTACCTCCAAACTATCGGATCGACGGCGTACAGGGATGTGCGAGAAGCACGACAAAATCCTCCCGTCATCCGGAGAAGCTACCGCCTACAAGAAAGTGCACTGCTGATGTGAGGGTGGCGTATAGGGTTAAGTGCAGGCGCACCTCCAAAACCTCCCACCTAATGAGCAGTCAGTCAGTGCAAATACCATTTACACTGTCTCCGAATCTGTTATCGCGGCCGTGGTTGGTCCAGTCGACTCCCGGATCAGCGTTCCAACCTAGAGAATTCTTTCGTGGGTGAAGCTCTAGTATGCCGAAACACGAAACTACCACCAAGCTCCTTGTGGATCGGCGAAAGGCCAGGACCTAGGAGAAATACCGGGTAGCCGGGCGAATGAGGTTCCATGGCAGCCTCCTAGCCTGGGGATTCAAAGGGAAGGCGGTAATAGGAGCGGTATTAGCAGCGGCAGGGGTGAGATAGATTTCTCCTATTTTACGTTCGACGAAACTATCGTTACACGAACCAATTAGCGGACCGATATGTCACGTGATTACGCTAAACCTGAAGGATGGATTGAGGGAAGAAAATACCGACTATATAAGGTCGATGCACGCGCTATTCGGCCTACTCTTCGCTCCAGTCTACGCCACATCTATCGCACATCTATCGTTCATCTATCGTATCACCTATCGTTCGCCTATCGTACCATTGAGTTCATCTATCGTCACCAAATATCGAGTTTTATTTAAATAGTGTTGTGTTATATTCTGAAGCATCTTAAGGTAAGGTCTTAATTCTTTCTGTGAAGGCACGAGGTAGTTCGGATAAAAGTCTGTTAATTATTCTGGTTATTGAGTCACGAGACTCGTTTTTGTCTATTGAGCTAAGAGGCTCGTCTTTTTGTCTTTGGTCTATTAATTTATCGAACAACCTCGAGTCTGGCTGAGTTACGTAGATCTTGAGTGCTTTTTGGCTATAATTTATTGCGTATGGCTTTGTTGCTGATTTAGTATGTTATATTTATCTTGTGCATGAAATACTGTAGAAAATTGCCTTTCCTGGAGTACCCTGAGCGAAGATAGCCGCGAAGGCTTAGGCCTCGCGTTACAGTTTAGTTTTTATCGTTAAGTTTTGTTAATAATTTGTTAATTGAGTCAAATATGGTCACTTTCGTATAATTTATCACCGTATGTAAAATCTAGTATGGTCTAGTAAAGTTTAATATCGTTTTTGGATAATTTAATATCACGACTATCGTTACAATATCGTCAGAATTTAGTTCAAGATCAAATAATATCATAGTTTAGTCTGTTATCGTTGAACCTGTGATTCGCGTCTTTCGAATGACCGCGTGGTCTCTATCTAACAGTAGATCTCGAATTATCGTGAATCGTATGGCCAAGCGTGGCTAATCTTTCGTAGTTTGTTACCAATTTTTCTAAGTAAAATCTTGAGCTTCATACGTTGTTCTGAGTGTGTGTCACGAATTATATTTTGCATTCGGGTACGATGTATCGCTCTGTGATACCGAGTCTGGAGTCTAATTAAATTGTTTTATATCGAGTCACCTCTGACACACGTCTTAGATTCAACTGTATCGTAATTGCATAGATTCTGTTCGATCAATTAGAAGATCGTTGGTAATAAACCATTAGGTAAAATAATAAATTCTGTACTGATCTCGTTAAGTTATCTAATTTCGTAAATAAATAATTGATTGATGTGATCTCAAACATTCTCAAAGAAGTAAGCTTGTTTTATATGGTGTACCCTGCCCCTCTATCTAAGGCTTTGTTAACTGAGCAAGTCGAGTTTTAGCTCGTCGCATTTCCGTTAGTTTTTGGCTTTATGTAATTTGTTCTGGTATGGTATGGAAACGACGCATCAGCGTCTGGCGCCCAACATTTTGGTATTTTAGTAAGTTATAACACGGAAAGGTGCCGAATTGTAAGCGGAATCATCGGGTTTCCTCGCCTGATCGAAAACTGCGTTACAATACATAAAAAATCGAACAACTTCTATTAATATCAATTAATTTTATTCATTTCGATATGATAGCTCATATAAATTATTGTGTATTTTAAACATTATTTTACAAATTGCAATTAATGATATTAATTACAATGAAGAAATTTTTAAGTTCAGACTCTAAAGACTACATAATTTAAACATAGAGAAAACGTATTCAACTTCCAATAATTCCTAAGTATTAAAAAGTATCAGATCAATTAATATATTCTGAATACTATTTTTTTATCAGATTACCAACAGACCTGACATCTTTAATTCTTATGACAGATACATTCAAGCAACACGTTCACCAGTAATATATAAAAATTCATTAAGTTTAGCCACATTGTAAGATCCTCCGAAGTTTTATAAACTAAAATATCTCAAACTTGTTTTTAAAATAATGTATGACTTTTGTTTTGACGTGTATTTGATAGAAGTAGAGTTTAATTGCATTAATATCATAAGTAGGTATTAGTATAGTAAAGTTGATTTTGAAAAACAGAGAAAACTTAGATTACAAAAAATTATGTGCCAATGATTTTTAAAATATAAAGATACAATGAACTAAATAATGTGTACAAAAATTATTGTTACCAAAAGTTAATCGCCCTTCCAAAAATTCGTAATTTTCCTCCATTATTATGCCAAGAAATAGATTCTTCATATGAAATAGATTACAATGGTATTAAAAAAAAAGTAGAAAGCCATATTAATAATATATTATTATAGGTGTGCAAATTTTCGTGGTAAGCAAATGTCAAGGTAGTGGAAAAAGCTAAGTTAAATAAAGATAAATAAGATAAATAAGTTCAGAGCTCGAAAAGTAATCGAAAAATTTTACCCAAGTTCCAAGAGTTCAGCAGACCAGACAAATTCTGATTTAAGAAGCTATGATAAGTATAAGCTGTCAGTCGATCTTAGAGATAACAGATATAGAAGATGTAAAGTTTTACTTATGTTCTGTAACAATGTTGGTAGTGAAAGTCTTTGTAACTTAATTTTTTAATAACATCCGCAAATTTTGGAGTTACCTGTGTAGATAGTTTCCGTTGTTCAAAAATAGTAACTTGCATTAGTCATGAATATATGTCATGTACTCCACGCTTTTTGACTTATATGCCAACTAATGCCAATGAAAGATCATGATAGATTGTGATTATTTAATTCCAATTTTATCGACGGGATGAATTGCGAATAGCAAAGTAAGAAAAATTTAAAGAGTTGACGAAAATAGTTTTGAATTGCAAAGCAACATTTGGTTGAAATCTCCAAGTTAATTTGTTGTATTCATTACATTTCGAATGGATAGATAATGAAATAATTTTTGGAGAGAGTAGGCTAAACAAAAAAGAATATAAAAATTAAGAGTGGAACTTAGTTAGGGGTGAGACCGCGAGTCAAAATCATCGCGGTCGTTTTAAGATTGAACAAAAAGAGCTCTCTGAATTTTTTCGGAATTTTTATTAAGTGTGGGATAATTAAAATCAACTATTGAAGACTGAGGGTAGGATTTATGGGTGAGACCGCGAGTCAAAATCATCGCGTTCGTCTTTCGTTTAAAAAAAGAGGGCTCTCTGAATTTTTTGGGAATTTTTATAAAGTGTGGGATAAGTAAAATCAACTATCAAAAACTAAGGGTGGGATGAAGGGGTGAGACCGCGAGTCAAAATCATCGCGGTCGTCTTTCGTTTAGAAAAAGAGGGCTCTCTGAATTTCTTCGGAATTTTCATTAAGTGTGGGATAATTAAAATCAATTATCAAAGACTAAGGGTGGGATTTAGGGGTGAGACCGGGAGTCAAAATCATCGCGGTCGTCTTTCGTTTGGAACAAAAGGGCTTTCTGAATTTTTTCGGAATTTTTATAAAGTGTGGGATCATGAAAATCAAATAAAAAAATTAAGGGTGGGATTTAGGGGTGAGACCGCGAGTCAAAATCATCGCGGTCGTCTTTGGTTTGAATAAAGAGGGCTCTCTGAATTTCTTCGGAATTTTTATTAAGTGTGGGATGATTAAAATCAATTATCAAAGACTAAGGGTGGGATTAAGGGGTGAGACCGCGAGTCAAAATCATCGCGGTCGTCTTTCGTTTAGAAAAAGAGGGCTCTCTAAATTTTTTGGGAATTTTTATAAAGTGTGGGATAATTAAAATCTAATAAAAAAATTAAGGGTAGGATTTAGGGGTGAGACCGCGAGTCGAAATCATCGCTGTAGTCTTCCGTTTAAAAAAAGAGGGCTCTCTGAATTTCTTCGGAATTTTTATTAAGTGTGGGATAATTAAAATCAATTATCAAAGACTAATGCCCGGTTGCATAAACGTGGGTTACCCGAAGGTTTAAATAACCCGCAGGTTACCCCGCAGATACTACCCGTTCAACTATTTTTTCATCTGACAGCTGTCATGAATCGCAGTTAACTTCTAACAGTCCATGAAGGTTGAACGGGTAGTATCTGCGGGGTAACCTATGGGTTATTTAAACCTTTGGGTAACCCACGTTTATGCAACCGGGCATAAGGGTGGGATTTAGGGGTGAGACCGCGAGTCAAAATCATCGCGGTCGTCTTTGGTTTGAAGAAAGAGGGCTCTCTGAATTTTTTCGGAATTTTTATAAAGTGTGTGATAATTAAAATCAACTATCAAAGACTAAGGGTAGGATTTAGGGGTGAGACCGTGAGTCGAAATCATCGCGGTTGACTTTGGTTTAAGAAAAGAGGGCTCTCGGAATTTTTTGGGAATTTTTATAAAGTGTGGGATAGTTAAAATCTAATAAAAAAATTAAGGGTGGGATTGAGGGGTGAGACCGCGAGTCGAAATCATCGCTGTCGTCTTTCGTTTAAAAAAAGAGGGCTCTCTGAAGTTTTTCGGAATTTTTATTAAGTGTGGGATAATTAAAATCAATTATCAAAGACTAAGGGTGGGATTTACGGGGTGAGACCGCGAGTCAAAATCATCGCGGTCGTCTTTCGTTTAAAAAAAAGGGCTTTCTGAAGTTTTTCGGAATTTTCATAAAGTGTGGGATAATTAAAATCAATTATCAAAGACTAAGGGTGGGATTTACGGGGTGAGACCGCGAGTAAAAATCATCGCGGTCGTCTTTCGTTTAAAAAAAAGGGCTTTCTGAAGTTTTTCGGAATTTTCATAAAGTGTGGAATAATTAAAATCAACTATCAAAGACTAAGGGTAGGATTTAGGGGTGAGACCGCGAGTCAAAATCATCGCGGTCGTCTTTCGTTCAAAAAAAGAGGGCTTTTTAAATTTTTTAGGAATTTTTATAAAGTGTGGGATAATTAAAATCTAATAAAAGAACTAAGGGTGGGATTTAGGGGTGAGACCGCGAATCAAAATCATCGCGGTCGTCTTTCGTTTAAAAAAAGAGGGCTCTCTAAATTTTTTGGGAATTTTTATAAAGTGTGGGATAAGTAAAATCAACTATCAAAGACTAAGGGTAGGATTTAGGGGTGAGACCGCGAGTCAAAATCATCGCGGTCGTCTTTCGTTTAAAAAAAGAGGGCTTTCTGAATTTTTTGGGAATTTTCATAAAGTGTGGGACGAGTAAAATTACAATTAAAAATTTATCCACATTGTCACGAAGATAAATGAGTATTCAATTGTCATCACATTGCATAAGGGTAGGATATCAGAAGTGAGTATTATTTGCGCCGAGATTGTCATTCGAAGTTGCAGAAGTCCCGAGAGATCTTACTGCGTCGTGTTCCTAGGCAGTCGGCCATTTTTACACTCCAGATAATTTTTTTTCATTATCTAGATAATTTCGTTCAGTTGAACGTTCGGATCTTCAGGTACATACGGAAAGCCCGCCTAGTTGCAAAAGGATGCTCTCAGAGGCCGGGAGAAGATTTTTATGAGACATTTTCACCGGTCGTGCGATCCACATCGATAAGGTTAATATCAGCACTAGCAGCGGAACTCGAATTGGAGCTACATCAATTAGACGTGGTGACCGCATACCTAAATGGGGATCTTGAAGAAAGTGTGTACATGGAGGTGCCAGAACAGCTGAGTGAAGTGCTTGACAAAATAGAGTTAAAAAGGTCAGTCGGGTCTGATCCAAAAATTATAGAAGGTGAAAAAGTGAGAGATGAAGCCAATCGTTGGTATAAATCGTTAAAATCGAAGAGTGATTTGTGACGTCCGGCTCTAAAGCCACAGGTACAGGACAGGAAGTAGATATAGTCTATCGAAACGAATGGAAGGATCTGGAAATTGGTAGAAGGTCGTAGAAGTTTCTCGATCGCGGACGACGCGGTCGACGCGCGATCTCAAAATAAAACGCACCTGAATGAATTAAATCGGATTAAGAAAACTTTTGCCGGAATGATTATAATTTTAAACTCCACCAGTTAGCCAGAATCTGACCAAATAAGTGTAAAAAAAAGAGATCGAAGGATATGGAAGCTTCCAGAACAATCGGGACGATTCCAGGAAGACCAAAATCAGTATATAAGTCGCGGAAAGAAGCGTCAAAAAGACAGTCTTGCAAATACATTCGCGAAGTTAACATCAGTCAGTTAAAGATATTCCTGAAATCGTCTCGAGCGTCTATTAACTTATTTCTTAATAGTAGAGTCATTAGTATAATTTAGAGTCAGTTATCAAATTAATTTAGAGTCATATTTATTCGAGTCATTAGCATCATAATATACCGCATAGCGGATTTAAATTCAGTTCCAGCATAAATTCAATTCGGAACAATAAATTAGTATAGATAATTTATATCATTTAATTGTTTAACTTTTGTGCTCAAATAGTTTATTTCAATTTGCGTAATTAGCAAATTTAGTCGCGTGTCGGAGACAAATAATATATAAGTGTTGTGATATAATAAATAATCCTATTAAGTTTGTTATTAAAGTGCTGTGAAAGTATCATTTCTATACCTAGTGAATTAACAACACATCCCAACATACGGCTAAGGTCGCGTTATATGGTAAGCAAGATAAACTCTGCTACAGAGAGCGTCTTCGTCCTGCAATATAACGCAACCAAAGCCAAACATCGGCTGCAGATCACTCATCTCGACGCCCAATGAGCGGCTGAAGGATCGTAGCGACTACACCGATTACTCTGACATATCCTCATTACGAGTCTTAATAAAAGATAAGTAATCGTAGCGGTACTCGTCATTGTTGTTAATTGTACTAACTCCACCTGGTATTCCTTGTCATTTCCCGACTCAATGAGAGGAAAGGAAATTGTATAAGGAATCTAGGCCTCATCCAGGCTAAGTTACAGCTTCCAGCGCACGAGAGAGTCTAACATCAACAAGCGTGAAGAACCACTACAGCTGACCGGCAGTGTGTGCACGACACGGTCGCACGCTGTATGGAATATAAACACCACCGATACATACGTCCATCGGCAACATAGGCATCACCGGGTATCAACACCACCAAAATTTAAAAGCCAATATCGCCACAGCACGGGTCCGATATTTAAATACTTTCAGAGAATTGCATCGCAAAACCTGGACCGTTACAGATTGTGTGTGTCTATTGAAAAAGTTATTATATGGTTTACGCCAATCCGGATTACAGTGGCACAAAAAATTAATAAGTACATTAAGTTCACTGGGTTTTAGGGCAATGCCACAAGACCCATGTTTATTTATGTGTGAGAGAGACAAGAATGTTATGTTTATCGCTGTGTATGTAGACGATATGTTGATGGCTTCAAATAACGATGTATGGATGAGTGAGATAAAAGTTGCCTTGTCAGAATCGTTTGAGATTAAGGATTTAGGGAAAGCTAATCGTTGTCTAGGCATCGAATTCTCGCGTGATAAACATCATCGTGTTTACCTGAAACAACGTTCATACATAGAGTCAATATTAGATCGTTTTGGCATGAGTGACTGCAAGCCAGCTGTCACACCTATGGAATGTAATCGTAAGCTATTGAAGCCAGAGCATGCATGTGAAAGTGAAATGGAAAATTATCCATACCAAAGCTTAATAGGAGCACTGATGTTAGCGGTTACGACTAGACCAGACATCGCGTACTCGGTTAATTATTTAAGCCAATTCAACACAAATTATAACATGGAACATTGGAGAGCCGCGAAACGCATATTGCGTTACCTGCAGGGGACATTAGATAGAGGGCTAACATACGAAAAGACCGGTTTGTCTCTTTTCGGAGTGGTAGACGCGGATTGGGCGTCGGACGCTGCAAACCGACGTTCATACACAGGTTATGCATTCATCCTTGCTGGATGTGCAATAAGCTGGGAAGCACGTAAACAACAGACAGTCGCGCTTTCCAGTACCGAGGCAGAATATATGGCGGTAGTAGAAGCGAGTAAGGAAGCCATGTATTTGAAAGGTCTGTTGGTAGATATGAATGTGTTAAGCGATGACGAGGGTGTGACCCTTTTTAACGATAATCAAAGTGCGATCAAACTTGTCCAGAATGATAGTTACCATCCAAAAACAAAACACATAGATGTAAGACATCATTTCATACGCGAACTGTTTGCTAAAAAAATGATTAACCTAGAATACCTTCAGACCGAAAAAATGCCTGCGGACGTACTTACGAAGGGATTGAATGAAACGAAGCATAACGAATGCCTAGTTAATTTGGGAATGACAATATAAAAATAGGGGGGCATTTGTAAGCTCGTCACTTCGAGGGGAGGTGTTGAGAGCATGCGAAGCGAACAAGCAATACCCCCACCAAATAGATTTATTCGTAATCTAGATTAGGTTTAGTTCTATTCCGGCTCTCCAGCCGTGCGCATGTTATTGTAAATGTATACTTCTACTTATTGTAATAAATCCTTTACTGCTAACTAAATGCCTGCCTTACTGGATATATCTGTTTCCTACAGTGAATAATTTCTTAATTTTAATGAAATCATATAAAATGAATCCTAAGTCATAATTACATACGCCCTCAAGCAAGTCATGCATAATATCGACACAATAATTTTCTGTGACGTAAAAATCTGTAACGTCGTTCCACTTACACTTTGATTTTATACCTGTTTTTTGCATATCTTTTAAGAGAAGATCTGATTCATAGTTTGATTTATTACGTAAAAGTGACTCATTCATTTCAGTTTGATAAGTCGACGACTGCTTACTTATTTTACAAAACCTACAGAAGTGGTCAGCTTTAAAACTAGAAGTAAAACCGAGAATTGTGTTTAACCCCAAATTATCACCTAGAATCATCGCAAGTTTGAAAAATATTTTCATTTTTTGTCCGCTAATATTTATGTCTATACCAGTTTTTTCTAAAGAATTCAACTGCTTCACTACGTTATTGTACACAATATCATCACTGAAAGATTTTATGTCACTTGAATGCGCTATTTGAAAAAGAAAAATATTATCTAATTTGGAACGAAGTTCGGGTGGTAAACATGGTAAAGAAATGTACGTAGCTGACATACTGTAAATACCTGCGTGTGAACCTAACGGGTTACCAGGTTCACATGCATCTTGATATAAAAATATTGGAAGAATAAGATTATTATTGTCACGAATTTTAGATTTCCAAAATTTAGTTTGGATAATATTAGAAATGTTGTTTTCTGAATCTAAAAGCTTCATATATGAAATAGTTTTATTCAAAATTCCGGGGATTTCAAAAAATTTTGTAAGGACATCTGATATTGCAATAATTGAACCTTTACACTCTATACTTTCAAGTTTACCTTTACGTAGTTCTTTACGATAACCGTAGGTTTCAGATATTGGTTCTATGTAACATCGTCGCTCACTTAAAACTTTAAAAACCTTATGTTCTGTATTATAAAGATCAAAACTTCCTTGTAAATCATTAAACTTAGTTTCGACTTCACGCCTCGCTGATTGATCAATTGATTGCAAAACTAAGGTCTTCAGTGAATTCATAAAATCACCCTTTAAAATATTAGAAATAGTATTTGTTATCTTTTCGGCTTGCAGGCGACTAAGATTGACATCCCCGTAGAAATCTGTCGCGGTTAGTAAGGCTGTTTCGGCGAATTCTGATCTTTTTCTTTGATTTATGTTGCCATCAAAATTAAAATTATTATTATCGACAGCTACAGGTATTTCACTTTCACTAACATTCATAATAACATGATGAGGATTATAAATAATATTACCGTCATTATCTAATTGTGATTTATCACAAATACATTTTTTATCATGTTTACGCAAGCTGACTACAGTATCGAACGTCCTATTACATAAATTTCTTGCACAAGCATATGTTGGGACATTGTTTTTATGAATATATCGGTAATGAGACGGAACTGCATTAGTATCTATCGTTTTAAAGCATATCGTACATCGAGCTTTGATGATACTCATTTTGCTTAAAACTAAATCTAACAATCGATATAAAAAAACAAGGACGATACCTTTGAAAATAAAATAGAATAAATTCTTAATTATAAAGAAAAATTGAAAAAATTAAGTAAATATTGACGCCGGTAATAATCATCAACTCACTAATGATTTTCATCATCTTCGGAAACATCTGAAGCACTACCAACAACTTCAGTGGTTTCAGCTAAAGCTTTTGTCGTCCGGTCCAAGCTTTGATACTCTTCGTCGGCTTCTTTCAAGTTCAACTCGTAGATGGCCTTCTGAACATACAACCAAACAACAGTGCAGCAAGTTTGGTACTTAGCGCTCAAGGCAAATGTTGCTTTCCAACAAAATCCCACTGCTTCTGTAACTGTACTACATTGAATCCACTGCTGATCGATAATTACATAAACGGCAGTTAATTTTGTCATAGGTCCAACAGCAATCACAAAAGGTTGAAGAGAAAGTTTCCACTTCTCACAAATCTTTCGGCGGTCAGCTATAACTACATTCATCTGATCGATAACCTAAAAAATAAATTTCAAGTGAAAAAAATTTAAATATAATAAATAAAATAACTAAACAAAATTTATTCAACTCCTTAAGGCGTCTGGCCACCATGTAATTTTTTTTTTTAATTTTTTTTTTTTAAATTTTTTTAATAAACTCTGAACTATTAAGAACAATTTAAGCCATAGTACGTATCGAAAAACGCAAAATTGACCAAGTTACAGCCATTCTTCGGCAGGAAGGTTGAGCCGCTGCGGGCGGTCGACCGCGCGGTTCGATCCCCGTTCGTAACTCGCACGATTTCGCTCAGGCAACTGTCCTATTGAGCCCTTTCGTATAGTTTAGGCATTTACTTTGTGTTACCTAGTATAGTGTGAGATCGCTCCCCTGAAGCTAGACCCGTTATTTATAATTTCATGAGCGTCAGTCAATATTCGACAAGCAACAGAGAAGCACGTGAAAATATTCTTTTCTATTCTAAATATTCTAACGATAATTTCACGAAGAAAATGGAAGAAAAACCAACGTCCCAACATTATGTGGACGAAAAGGGTTCGAGGAGTCGAAGACGTCGATCCTGTAGTATAGAAAGTAAAAATCATCCGCCCAATCGATACGAAATGGAGCAGGAAGAGGTTAGTACGAGTCGATCGGCAAAAAAATTGAAGGCCAGTGAAGAAATCGACGTACCGATTAGTGCGAATTTCGGATATCGAATTATTAACTTTGTGACCGTTTTTTCTGCGATTAGTAACGTCGTGAAGTGCAAAAAATGCAACGGTGACATTAAGTTTTCGGAATCGAGTATTCGTGGACTGGGTTTCAAGTTAGTAGTGTCGTGTGACTTGTGTAAACCAACCACAGTCGATTCAAGTCCTCTTATTAACCACAAGGCGTACGACATAAATCGACGCATCGTATTTGCATTTCGATTATTAGGAATTGGTCACAACGGAATTGATAAATTTTGTGGCATCATGAATTTACCGAAAGCGATATATCACTCGTTTTACGACAACGTTGTCAAACAAATTCACACCGCTGCAGAAAGTGTATGCAACATATCGATGGAAAATGCTGTGAAAGAAGAACAAAAATTAACAACAGAAATGGGAAAAGGCACAGGGTTGACTGTTTCTGGCGATGGAACTTGGCGCAAACGAGGTTACTCGTCGCATTATGGCGTATCGACGATTATTGGATATTACTCAGGGAAAGTGATAGATGTAATAATTAAATCTTCTTACTGCAAAGCCTGTGAGTATTGGGGTAAGAATCTTGGCACCATTGAATTCGAGCTGTGGAAAGAAGATCACAAAGAAGAATGTTGCGCCAATCATGAAGGATCCGCTGGAAAAATGGAAGTCGACAGCATAGTGGAAATATTTTCAAGGTCCATAGAGAAATATAATGTCCGTTACGCAAATTACATTGGAGATGGAGATTCAAAAACATATAAAGGAATTGTTGACGCCAATCCATACGAAAAAAAAGTGATAAAAAAAGAATGCATAGGTCATGTGCAGAAAAGAATGGGCACGCGACTTCGTAAAGTAAAAAAAGAAAAAAGCGGTCTTGGTGGCAAAGGAAAGCTAACCGACAAACTAATCAACGAGCTAACGGTATATTACGGTCTCGCTATTCGAAGATTTTCCCATTCAAAAGACGCAATGAAGAAAGCGATTTGGGCAACATTCATGCACAAGATCTCGACCGACGAAAATCCGCAGCATGACAATTGTCCTCCGGGAAATGATTCGTGGTGCTCTTGGCAAACATCAAAAGCGATCGGCACTTTAGACGAATATACGCATAAGAATGCACTCCCTCAAATTGTTCAAGATGCCATTCGACCTATTTATGAGGACCTCACTGCAGATGATTTGTTACAACGGTGTGAAGGGGGCTTCACCCAAAACAGTAATGAAAGCGTCAACGCCGTCATCTGGTCGATGGCTCCTAAAACGAATTCTAGCGGTGCGGATATCGTCAAAATTGCCACTTACATTGCTACTAGCACTTTCAACGATGGGTATGAGAGTATTCTTCTGATGGTGAATGTGTTGAACCTAAGCATCGGACATAACTGCTACAATTTCTGCACTGCAGTCGACGAGAAGCGCTGCACTACAGCAAACGTTCGCGCCCAACACAATACAAAAGAAGCACGAACAGCACGAAGAGCTTCTCAAAAAACAGCCCAAGACGCTCAATCAGCTACCGAAGGAGACGTCTATGGCCCAGGAATCGCTGATTGAAGGTAAGACACGCAAAAACCTCACCGTCAGCTGAATAACTGCACATTTACACTACCGGCGAAAAGTTTCCGGACAAAATTTCAAAAAAGGTCTAGAACGTTTCCATAGTTCTCGAGTTATGGTAATTGAATGATCTGAGCTCCGATCCAAAAAATGAGAAAAAAAAATTTGGAAAAAAAAATCTGAAAAAATTCTTCTGAACTCATCAAAGCCAGACGCAACTTTTTGCTAAATTGAAGTTTTTCATGAAAAACTTTGTTTTCGTGTTATACGGGATTCTTTAAATCTCCTCTTTTTTTCATAAAAAACAGAATAACTTTTGAAAAAAAATCGCTCAAAATTTTTTCAGAAACCAAATTAAAGCTCAAACTTTCCCCTTTATGAATCCGATCCTAAAAATGAATAAAAAAAATTTCCTCTAGATCATGCGCCGACCCGAAGAGAGGGGGAAAAAATACGAAAAAAAGTTGTTTTCAAAATTGTGTCCAAATCGAAAAACAAATTGTAAAAATAATTAAAAATGTAGGAAATGAAGCCGAACTCATCCCCTTCAAAATGCTGCTTCTTGAATTAGATTACGTTGACTTCCGGCGAAATGGCATCAAAAAACGTCCGAGACCATTTTTGAAATATTGTCCGGAAACTTTCCGCCGGTAGTGTACTTTCTTTTGCGATTATCTCGAAACTACATTTTTTGAACTAGTACCATCGAAATATCGTAAACTATCGGTCCGATTGCTTTCAAATTTTCACACAATATTTTTAGATACATTATCTAAAATGTCACGTAGGATTTTTGCGATAACTTGATTAGTTTTTGTTTTATTATTGTTTTTGCTAGAAAAATTTAAGAGAAAAATACAAATTTTTTTCTTCGGGTCACCATAATTTTTTTAATGGTCGAAAAAAAAAACCGGTACGCTACATTGTAGCGACACTACTCACGAATGAGCTGATATATTTATTTTTTTTTTTCAGATGTGACATGACCAAGTAACTGATGGGACAACGACCGCGCGTATCGTGCGGAGGGCCTCCGCGGCAATGTGCAGAACGGCGCCATTTTTTAATATTTTGAACGGAAATTTTTTGACGTTATTCTCAAAGCCCTTTCTGACGTTGCATAAAAAAATCAAAATATTCCGGCCCATACTTTCGAGTTTATTATTTTTCTTTTAAATGTACCCATTTTCCGATCGGCCAAGGTGGCCAGACGCCTTAACTCACATCAATCCAAGTAATAAAGCCATCGGCTTGTTCATGACGTGAGGCTTTCCATGGTTTTTTGATACCTGTACTCATTGATACAGGAGCAAACAAACGAGCAAATACTCTCCATGCTACCACATCACTAGGAGCACCTTTGTATTCTTGCAATATCTCATTTGTTTTTTTGCTTTTCTTTGCGAGTAGGATGACTTTTCGGTGTAAATCAGGCCATTTGATCTCTAATGAGTTAGCTTTAACGGTAGGATAGGACAGTTTGAAATCTAATTCCAATAATTTCTTAACCAATGGTGTTTTGAGTTGGAGATAATTTTGAAAATATGAAGAAATACAGTCAATATTATCTGTACGATATTTATGCGACTTTTCCCACAGATAAAGGATGCGTTTTTCGTCATCTAGAGACGTTTGAGCCAACTCAGAAATATAGGTAGAAACAATTTGGTCATTTTCAGTCTTTTGGAGGTTAGCTGTCTCCTCTTTTTCCTCTTGCAAAAATTTTGTGACTGATTTTTTTACCTTTTTGGACTGATTATAGAAGCGGTTGTACAACTTTCCGGATGTTAGACTTGTCCCACGACGAGGACTATACCATGTCGTGATACTTTCGTTAGGCCAAATAGCAACAATTTCTTGTGCCCAAAATTGATATTGTTGTTTTGTTATTTTTAATTGTCGAGTTACGGTCAAAATATGTTCAACAATGATCTTTGCGAGCTCGTTGCCAGATTCCAACAAATTTACTTGTCTAAGAATATGCTGTCCTGATGGAAAAGTATCCTTCAATAATTTTTTCAACTGATATCCAGCTTTATATGACGTTTGAGTCGGAGTTTCCTTGGCTTTCGTAGACTCGGACTCGAAGTACTTGTTTCGTTGGAAAATAAATTGAAACCGATCTCCAAATGGTTTGATGATTTCACCCAGTTTCTCTTCGGGCATGTGTAGAAATACTACTTTAGAAATTCTTTCACCTGTTAATAAAAAATAGAAAAAAATAGAAGAATAATTTAACAATATAATATTCACATGAGATAAGAAACTTACGTTTAAAGATATCTATATATACTCTGATAAATCCCACTCAGCTAATTTCTCAGACACAAAATCATCACCCAAACCAGTACCAGAATTTGGGCGTGTTCCTGTATTTGCTAATTCATCTTGTTGCAAATTATGTTCGTTGTTTTCTCCATCCAAGACAGCAGCTAACACCTCGTACTGCAAATTTTGGCCGTAGCTTGTTTCATTCAAGTCGGCAACTAATCCGTCGACCTGCAAATTTTGGTCACTGTTGTCACCCTCTAATATGATTATCGAAGAACTTTGGTTGTTGTTCGCACCCTCCGTGACACCGTCAACACCTGGAAGAGTTTCCATGACTCCTTTAATCAAATTAAAAAATTCATGCCACCACCAAATAGAAGTATGAAAAATTTTTTATAGCTTTTATTACAAAACCAAAAAATTTGTATCGATTTAATAAATTTGAAGAAATAAGAGTACAAAAATTTGAAATTATTTTTAAGTATAGACTCGTGTAAATAAAATCAAAAACAATTGCAAGCTTAAAAAAAAGAAAAAAAAAATTTTTTAATATCAAATATAAAAAAAAATAAATACGTTGTAACGCAGTTTTCAATCAGGCGAGGAAACCCGAAGATTCTGCTCACAATTCGGCACCTTTCCGTGTTACTTACTGAATTACCAAAATGTTGGGCGCCAGACGCTGATGCGTCGTTTCCATACGATACCAGAACAAATTACATAAAACCAAAAACTAACGCAAATGCGACGAGCTATAACTCGACTTGCTCAGATAACAAAGCCTTAGATAGAGGGGCAGGGTACACCATATAAAACAAGCTTACTTCTTTGAGAATGTTTGAGATCACATCAATCAATTATTTATTTACGAAATTAGATAACTTACCGAGATCAGTACAGAATTTATTATTTTACCTAATGGTTTATTACCAACGATATTCTAATTGATCGAACAGAATCTATGCAATTACAATACAGTTGAATCTAAGACGTGTGTCAGAGGTGACTCGATATAAAACAATTTAATTAGACTCCAGACTCGGTACCACAGGGCGATACATCGTACCCGAATGCAAAATATACTTCGTGACACACACTCAGAGCAACGTATGAAGCTCAAGATTTTACTTAGAAAAATTGGTAACAAACTACGAAAGATTAGCCACGCTTGGCCATACGATTCACGATAATTCGAGATCTATCAAAAAATAGAGACCACATGGGCATTCGAAAGACGCGAATCACAGGTTCAACGATAACAGACTAAATTATAATATTACTTGATCTTTTACTAAATTCTGACGATATGATAACGATAGTCGCGATACTAAATTATCCAAAGACGATATTAAACATTACTAGACCATACTAGATTTCACATACGGTGATAAATAATACGAGAGTGACCATATTTAACTCAATCAACAAATTATTAACAAACTTAACGATAAAACTAAACTGTAACGCCAGGCCTAAGCCGTAGCGGCTAACTTCGCTCAGGGTACTCCAGGAAAGGTAATTTTCTACAGTATTTCGTGCACAAGATAAATCTAACATACTAAATCAGCAACAAAGCCATAAGCAATAAATTATAGCCAAAAAGCACTCAAGATCTACGTAACTCAGCCAGACTCGAGGTTGTTCGATAAATTATTATTCCAAAGACAAAAAGACGAGCTTCTTAACTCAATAGACAAAAACGAGCTTCATAGCTCAATAACCAAATTAATTAACAAGACTTTTATCCGAACTACCTCGTGCCTTCACAGAAAGAATTAAGACCTTACCTTAAGATGCTTCAGATGTAACACACAACACTATTTTAAATAAACTCGATATAACACTATTGATGACGATAGATGAACGATAGGTGATACGATAGCTGGTACGATAGGTGAAACGATAGGTGAAACGATAGGTGATACGATAGTTGGTACGATAGTTGAACGATAGCTGGTACGATAGATGAAACGATAGATGCGTAGCGCAGACTGGAGCGAAGAGTAGGCCGAATAGCGCGTGTATCGTCCTTATATAGTCGGTATTTTCTTCCCTCAATCCATCCTTCGGGTTTAGCGTAATCACGTGACATATCGGTCCGCTAATTGGTTCGTGTAACGACAGTTGTACCGACGTAAAATAGGAGAAATCTATCTCACCCCTGCCGCTGCTAATACCGCTCCTATTACCGCCTTCCCTTTGAATCCCCAGGCTAGGAGGCTGCCATGGAACCTCATTCGTCCGGCTACCCGATATTTCTCCTAGGTCCTGGCCGCATTCGCCGATCCACAAGGAGATTGGTGGTAGTTTCGTGTTTCGGCATACGAGAGCTTCACCCACGAAAGAATTCTCTAGGTTGGAACGCTGATCCGGGAGTCGACTGGACCAACCACGGCCGCGATAACAGATTCGGAGACAGTGTAAATGGTATTTGCACTGACTGCTTGCTCATCAGGTGGGAGGTTTTGGGGTGCGCTTGCACTTAACCCTGTACGCCACCCTCACAGCAGCAATGCATTTTCCGGTAGGCGGTAGCTTCTCCAGATGACGGGAGGATTTGTTGTACTTCTCGTACATCCCTGTACGCCGTCAATCCGGTAGTTTGGAGGTAGTAGATTCTCCGTCTGAGTGGAGGCGCTGACCTTCGAGTCAACTGGACCAACCAGGTTTGCGCGCCGACAGATTCGTCCTTGACGATAGTGGAGGTTTCACGTTCGATAGTCGATTTTCCATCCGTAGATCCCACGACGACAGACGTCTCGTGGAGTATCGAGCTCGAGATAACATAGTTTACAAAAAATAAAATAGTGTTAGTTAATCCTAATCAATTTTCCCTAATTTTTCCTTTTCCTGGAGACCCTGTCTACGCCACGCATCGTTGTATCACCGATAGTATCGCCTTGTGACGAGGAATTTAAAATACCACGTCACAACGTAGATAGTTGTAAATTAATTATGAATTCCACATTCAAGGACGCTAGCATGAATTGGCACGCTTTTAGAAAAAATGACTACTTAGGTTAACTAACTTAGGTTAATTAAGTAAAAACTTGTTTATAGTCAATTCTTATTTGCAACTTAGGATTTATGACACACGAAATAACCTTTTCTTATGATTCCAATTGATAAACAATTTTTCATACCTTTTTTCGACAAAAAAAAACACAAAACGTTGACTAAAAATTGCAAAAAAATAGCCTTGAACTTTTTCTCTTCAGATTATGCCTCCTCACGAATATACATTGTATTAACAGCCTCGTTATTTAATCAAATTACCAGTTTTGACAAGATTTTCATGAAACGTTGAGCCTCGTGTACTGCAACCAACTAACCATGAGGCATAACCAAACTGATCTCTTTACTAACATCAGGCGTTCGACAGGCAGTAAGACGACAGTCAACTGAACTAGACGTGCAACCGTTGTAACCGTGCTTCCGTTTCTTTGTTGCTGACGGACAGAGATACGCACTTGCGATGATGCTAATATGGCAACCGTTCCCGCGTTTTTACGCGTCTGTTAACTATTTTACTGTCAAATATTATTTTTATATTCATAAATATAAAATTTATGCAATCATTGATTAAAAAAATAACTATAGATCACTTATGAATTAAATAAAATTTTTTTTGTTTGCCGAATACAAGTTTTATTTTCCATTTTTATTTTTTCAGAGAGTAAAATCTCATTAATGGTTAAAAATTAAAAAAACAATTATGAGCATTTAATTTTAATCTTAATTTTGTAATCGAAAAACTTACCTCGCTGGTAGTTCTGAATAATTTTTTTTGCGTCCTCTCACACTTTATATACACTTTAAATAGTTTATTATCACTTTAAACTATTAAAATTTCATGCGACACACTTATTATATTTTTGCAGGGCAGTTTTAGAAATATTTGCACATTTTGCTTTGCCTTGTTCCGTACACCAACTGAGATATCCACGTAGGCTCGTATTAGCATTTGGTATACATAAATAAAATTCACTAGCTAAAATAGTTATACTAACTAGAAGAAAATTGTTATAGTCAAATTTGTTATTTGTGCTATCAAAAAATTGTTGTTTTAACAAACAAATTGTAGTGATATACGGAGACAAATAAAAAATTGTTGTTAAATTAACTATTTGAAAATAGTTAACAAAATATAGTTACTAATACATTTTTTTTTAGTTTGATTAAGTACCTAACAATATTTAATCTAACAAAACAATATTTGTTATGACTACCAATCTTTTATTGTAGTGTCAGCTAAAAATAATTAACAAAATAAAATTAGTCACTTTAACTATATTTTTCAAGTTATAAGAACAATAAATAGTTACAACAACTATTGAAATTAGTTATACCAACTAAATGGAAATAGTTGTCTCTTTTTAGTTGTGGCAACTATCAAGATTTCTCTCAGTGTAACTGTCGAAAAATAAGCATTTCGGACAAACACTGAAATATGTGTGGTCGTTTTTTATGTATGTATCACGAAAGAAAGTTCCAATCGATTACTAAATACGGGGGCATTTCTGGTCTGATTTGATTTGATCTGAAATTTCTCATGCAATTGAATATTAATGAATACATGGACAACTGAATCAATTTATAAACATACAAGTAAATTAGTAGAGTATAATTTTGTAATTATTAGTCAATAGAATGATGTATCAACTCACTTTTGGCAAATATTGTTCACAGAAAGTTTCATTATCTGCGACGTCAATAATCTGAAAGATCTGAATTTCAATCTGGAAGATACAGGTATTTATCAGAAGGATCTAGATGTTGATCAGGAAAATTATAATTTAAATCCCGAAGAAAACGCTACTACCGAGCTCTGTAAGGTTCCGAGAGAGATCAAACTATCTTTCATGACAAAATCGTACAAGTTGAGAGGAGTGGTACATATACCGGGAAGAAATCTTGATAGTATACAGGTGACTGCGCACGCGCCGAATAATTCATTTTCATTGGTCGATAAAGTCGTCACGCAGTGATATTTGAGGCCAGCTTGCCTCAGCATACGACGAAACGCGCGCATGCGTAGTCGCCTGTATACTATCAAGATTTCTTCCCGGTATGGAAACCTCCCGGACCGGGAACACGAAGATCGGATTCCGAACACCAGGCTATAGGACATTATACGCCTATTTGTTTCCGCCCGGATCAATCGTGGGTGCAGTACGACGACACTCAGAAGAAAGGGAAAATTATACCCAACAATTTCCCTGCAAAAGTCCACCTAATTGTTTATAGTGTCTAGGAACAAATAAAAATTTGATACTCTCCTGATTCAAGAGGAGAACAACGCCAAAAAACAAATATATGTACATTATGTACACGATGAAAAATATAAGGGGGGGAGTCCGCATAAATTTTGACAAGTATTTTTTTTTCTCCTTCAAAGTCACCTCCAAAAATCTAAAAAAAATTCTTTCCGGCAAAATTTATATGATATTAGTAATTTAGTATATATATATGTGAATTGAAAAAACGAATCGATGTTCTGCGATGGAAATCTATGCGCATGGAACCCATCACAGAAGATTTCCTGCGTACCACCGGAAAAAGGTTCCTTGCCCTTTCACTTTGATCAAAGAATTTTCTTTTTTCAACACACGTACAGTAATGTTCATCAATTGGCTCCCTGTGTCTCACTATTTTTCCTAGCCTTTTTTCAAATGGAGTTTCCCTTTTACATATATTATATTTTATTTGCCCATGACCAATGAAGCAGCCATACTCTTCTCTGTAGTACCACTTCGCAGCTGTCGAAATCCTAACAACCTGAAGGTCCCCTGGTCATGAGCAAATGAAATATTTGTCAAAGTGAAACTCGATTTGCAGAAAAGCTAGGAAAAATAGTGAGCCACGGGGACCCTATCGATGAACATTACTGTATACTAACATTATCTAAATTTTGCGGGGAGAAAGTTTGATTAGATCTTTCTGAGGGATTTTAAAACTAAAAAAACTATTTCTGTTAAAATTTCTGCCGAGTCCCTTTTTATATGACCGCCCTTCTTCCTCTCTCAACTACGAAGATCATTTTACGTGAACCTAGCTTACCTTTTATATTCTGATTGATATTCTTCATTTTGTATTCTATTTTCTCTTGCATATTATTTCTAGATTTGATTCGTTTTTAGTGAAGTTGGTGTTACTTCATTGAAACGACTATTGATGTAGTATGTGCTTCTGTATGTATGTATGTATTAAAACATGATTATTTTCACATAAGTTTACCTACGCTTGAATGAAAATTTGTAGCGAAGAAAAAAAAATACACAACTTTGAAAAAAACATTATTTTACGGTCACGGTCTTTCACATGTCATGCATAAGCGCGATGTCGCATTTTAATGATAGAGTAATGCATGTACGTACCTGCGAATATTCACTTGCTGCAATAATCAAAATATCACATATCTAGATATTCACTATTCAATTTTTCTCTTACGCAATGAGAAAGTTGTACACACTTTTAGAGCGTGTGCGCTCTAGTCTATTGTATCCATTATACTGAGTCTCCGATCGATCAGTGTTTATCTTCTCGTTCTGTGAGGATAGGTTCCCACCCTCCCAGTTGCTGTATTATCCTATTCACGGAATATTGATAGACTCACCTTTGTTTTGTCAATGTATCGTTCTGCTCACTGATTGTTGATAACCGCGATTTGGGGTTCGAGGGGAGAAGTTTGAGTGTGTTGAAACTGTGCGCCCTCGCGACCATACATATATATTTTCATACATAATGATCAGGCCCGGATTAACCACAAGGCTAATAAGGCTATAGCCTTTGGCCCTCGAAATTTTTGGCCCTTCAATTTTGAAAATTCAGTGTTTCAAAATAGGTTTCAATTTCTCTCAAATTATACTGTGAACTTTCAAGGTGCTTCCCTACGCAATTCCACCAGACCTGAAAACATTTGGGAAAAAGGTGTTATTAAACGGAATATCTCTGCCTTGGCAGTAAAATCAATGAAACCAACTCTGTAGCGCAATTTTATGGGCGATTGCGAACACGTACGGCCAAAAAAATGTTTTTTTCACGCGAATATAGAGAAGATATCCACGTAAAACGTCTTCAAAGCCGTTTCACATGGAAACAGAAAATTGAGAACAAAAGAACATAACTTTAAAGAATGACCAGAATAATAGCAGTGCAAATCGGGATCGTTTGTGAGAAAGGTTATTCGAAGTTTCATTGAATCCGAACAAACGGTCATCGTAGCAGAATGGGATACGAGAGTGACGCGCAACACTGACATTGATAGGGGTGGTAGCTCGAAAGCCGCAACCACGATATCTTCCGAGATCATGAATCTGATGAATCGCCAGAAATTTTTACCCCATCATAAGATTTCGATTCGGTTCATTTTAACGATTCTGCCTGCGGGAGATCAGCAATTGTTTTGTGATTCAATCGGTGGAAGTTGCAACTCGAAAATCAAAACTATCACCGTTCGAAAGCTCATGAATAGCTCATGAATCTCCGTCTTTTTTCAGAATTTGTACACTTGTTTTAAAGGGCGGGAAAGCAAACTAATTACGTTCTTGCCCCCCCCCCCCCCCCCCCCCCCCCCCCGCCACCCGGCCCCCTTAGAAACGCGGGTTCCTGGTAGGTGGCTCAAAAATCAGTACTTTTCACGATTAACTCCTAACTCCTTAGGGGTGGTAGCTCAAAAATCGAAACTAGGGGGAATCGTCAGCTCGTAAATAGCTCGTAATTCCTGTATTTTTTTTTCTCTTTTACATCAATTATTATGGGTGGTGACTGACGGGATAACAGTCTTTCTAATCCTAACTCCCTAGGGGTGGAGGCTCAAAAATCGAAACTAGGGGGAATCGTCAGCTCGTAAATAGCTCGTAATTCCTGTATTTTTTTTTCTCTTTTACATCAATTATTATGGGTGGTGACTGACGGGATAACAGTCTTTCTAATCCTAACTCCCTAGGGGTGGGAGCTCAAAAATCGAAACTAGGGGGAATCGTCAGCTCGTAAATAGCTCGTAATTCCTGTATTTTTTTTTCTCTTTTACATCAATTATTATGGGTGGTGACTGACGGGATAACAGTCTTTCTAATCCTAACTCCCTAGGGGTGGAAGCTCAAAAATCGAAACTAGGGGGAATCGTCAGCTCGTAAATAGCTCGTAATTCCTGTATTTTTTTTTCTCTTTTACATCAATTATTATGGGTGGTGACTGACGGGATAACAGTCTTTCTAATCCTAACTCCCTAGGGGTGGAAGCTCAAGAATCGAAACTAGGGGGATTCGTCAGCTCGTAAATAGCTCGTAATTCCTGTATTTTTTTTTCTCTTTCACATCAATTATTATGGGTGGTGATTGACGGGATAACAGTCTTTCTAATCCTAACTCCCTAGGGGTGGAAGCTCAAAAATCGAAACTAGGGGGAATCGTCAGCTCGTAAATAGCTCGTAATTCCTGTATTTTTTTTTCTCTTTTACATCAATTATTATGGGTGGTGACTGACGGGATAACAGTCTTTCTAATCCTAACTCCCTAGGGGTGGAAGCTCAAAAATCGAAACTAGGGGGAATCGTCAGCTCGTAAATAGCTCGTAATTCCTGTATTTTTTTTTCTCTTTCACATCAATTATTATGGGTGGTGATTGACGGGATAACGGTTTTTTGCTCCCAACTCCTTAGGGGTGGAAGCTCAAAAATCGAAACTAAGGGGAATCGTCAGCTCGTAAATAGCTCGTAATTCCTGTATTTTTTTTTCTCTTTTACATCAATTATTATGGGTGGTGACTGACGGGATAACAGTCTTTCTAATCCTAACTCCCTAGGGGTGGAAGCTCAAAAATCGAAACTAGGGGGAATCGTCAGTTCGTAAATAGCTCGTAATTCCTGTATTTTTTTTTCTCTTTCACATCAATTATTATGGGTGGTGATTGACGGGATAACGGTTTTTTGCTCCCAACTCCTTAGGGGTGGAAGCTCAAAAATCGAAACTAGGGGGAATCGTCAGCTCGTAAATAGCTCGTAATTCCTGTATTTTTTTTTCTCTTTCACATCAATTATTATGGGTGGTGATTGACGGAATAACGGTTTTTTGCTCCCAACTCCTTAGGGGTGGAAGCTCAAAAATCGAAACTAGGGGGAATCGTCAGCTCGTAAATAGCTCGTAATTCCTGTATTTTTTTTTCTCTTTTACATCAATTATTATGGGTGGTGACTGACGGGATAACAGTCTTTCTAATCCTAACTCCCTAGGGGTGGAGGCTCAAAAATCGAAACTAGGGGGAATCGTCAGCTCGTAAATAGCTCGTAATTCCTGTATTTTTTTTTCTCTTTTACATCAATTATTACGGGTGGTGACTGACGGGATAACAGTCTTTCTAATCCTAACTCCCTAGGGGTGGGAGCTCAAAAATCGAAACTAAGGGGAATCGTCAGCTCGTAAATAGCTCGTAATTCCTGTATTTTTTTTTCTCTTTTACATTAATTATTATGGGTGGTGACTGACGGGATAACAGTCTTTCTAATCCTAACTCCCTAGGGGTGGAAGCTCAAAAATCGAAACTAGGGGGAATCGTCAGCTCGTAAATAGCTCGTAATTCCTGTATTTTTTTTTCTCTTTTACATCAATTATTATGGGTGGTGACTGACGGGATAACAGTCTTTCTAATCCTAACTCCCTAGGGGTGGAAGCTCAAAAATCGAAACTAGGGGGAATCGTCAGCTCGTAAATAGCTCGTAATTCCTGTATTTTTTTTTCTCTTTTACATCAATTATTATGGGTGGTGACTGACGGGATAACAGTCTTTCTAATCCTAACTCCCTAGGGGTGGAAGCTCAAAAATCGAAACTAGGGGGTTTCGTCAGCTCGTAAATAGCTCGTAATTCCTGTATTTTTTTTTCTCTTTCACATCAATTATTATGGGTGGTGATTGACGGAATAACGGTTTTTTGCTCCCAACTCCTTAGGGGTGGAAGCTCAAAAATCGAAACTAGGGGGAATCGTCAGCTCGTAAAAAGCTCGTAATTCCTGTATTTTTTTTTCTCTTTTACATCAATTATTATGGGTGGTGACTGACGGGATAACAGTCTTTCTAATCCTAACTCCCTAGGGGTGGAGGCTCAAAAATCGAAACTAGGGGGAATCGTCAGCTCGTAAATAGCTCGTAATTCCTGTATTTTTTTTTCTCTTTTACATCAATTATTACGGGTGGTGACTGACGGGATAACAGTCTTTCTAATCCTAACTCCCTAGGGGTGGGAGCTCAAAAATCGAAACTAAGGGGAATCGTCAGCTCGTAAATAGCTCGTAATTCCTGTATTTTTTTTTCTCTTTCACATCAATTATTATGGGTGGTGATTGACGGGATAACGGTTTTTTGCTCCCAACTCCTTAGGGGTGGAAGCTCAAAAATCGAAACTAAGGGGAATCGTCAGCTCGTAAATAGCTCGTAATTCCTGTATTTTTTTTTCTCTTTTACATCAATTATTATGGGTGGTGACTGACGGGATAACAGTCTTTCTAATCCTAACTCCCTAGGGGTGGAAGCTCAAAAATCGAAACTAGGGGGAATCGTCAGCTCGTAAATAGCTCGTAATTCCTGTATTTTTTTTTCTCTCTTACATCAATTATTATGGGTGGTGACTGACGGGATAACAGTCTTTCTAATCCTAACTCCCTAGGGGTGGAAGCTCAAAAATCGAAACTAGGGGGAATCGTCAGCTCGTAAATAGCTCGTAATTCCTGTATTTTTTTTTCTCTTTCACATCAATTATTATGGGTGGTGATTGACGGAATAACGGTTTTTCGCTCCCAACTCCTTAGGGGTGGAAGCTCAAAAATCGAAACTAGGGGGAATCGTCAGCTCGTAAATAGCTCGTAATTCCTGTATTTTTTTTTCTCTTTTACATCAATTATTATGGGTGGTGACTGACGGGATAACAGTCTTTCTAATCCTAACTCCCTAGGGGTGGAAGCTCAAAAATCGAAACTAGGGGGAATCGTCAGCTCGTAAATAGCTCGTAATTACTGTATTTTTTTTCCTCTTTCACATCAATTATTATGGGTGGTGATTGACGGGATAACGGTTTTTTGCTCCCAACTCCTTAGGGGTGGAAGCTCAAAAATCGAAACTAGGGGGAATCGTCAGCTCGTAAATAGCTCGTAATTCCTGTATTTTTTTTTCTCTTCTACATCAATTATTATGGGTGGTGACTGACGGGATAACAGTCTTTCTAATCCTAACTCCCTAGGGGTGGAAGCTCAAAAATCGAAACTAGGGGGAATCGTCAGCTCGTAAATAGCTCGTAATTCCTGTATTTTTTTTTCTCTTTTACATCAATTATTATGGGTGGTGACTGACGGGATAACAGTCTTTCTAATCCTAACTCCCTAGGGGTGGAAGCTCAAAAATCGAAACTAGGGGGAATCGTCAGCTCGTAGTTAGCTCGTAATTCCTGTATTTTTTTTTCTCTTTCACATCAATTATTATGGGTGGTGATTGACGGGATAACGGTTTTTTGCTCCCAACTCCTTAGGGGTGGAAGCTCAAAAATCGAAACTAAGGGGAATCGTCAGCTCGTAAATAGCTCGTAATTCCTGTATTTTTTTTTCTCTTTTACATCAATTATTATGGGTGGTAACTGACGGGATAACAGTCTTTCTAATCCTAACTCCCTAGGGGTGGAAGCTCAAAAATCGAAACTAGGGGGAATCGTCAGTTCGTAAATAGCTCGTAATTCCTGTATTTTTTTTTCTCTTTCACATCAATTATTATGGGTGGTGATTGACGGGATAACGGTTTTTTGCTCCCAACTCCTTAGGGGTGGAAGCTCAAAAATCGAAACTAGGGGGAATCGTCAGCTCGTAAATAGCTCGTAATTCCTGTATTTTTTTTTCTCTTTTACATCAATTATTATGGGTGGTGACTGACGGGATAACAGTCTTTCTAATCCTAACTCCCTAGGGGTGGAAGCTCAAAAATCGAAACTAGGGGGAATCGTCAGCTCGTAAATAGCTCGTGATTCCTGTATTTTTTTTTCTCTTTCACATCAATTATTATGGGTGGTGATTGACGGAATAACGGTTTTTTGCTCCCAACTCCTTAGGGGTGGAAGCTCAAAAATCGAAACTAGGGGGAATCGTCAGCTCGTAAATAGCTCGTAATTCCTGTATTTTTTTTTCTCTTTTACATCAATTATTATGGGTGGTGACTGACGGGATAACAGTCTTTCTAATCCTAACTCCCTAGGGGTGGAGGCTCAAAAATCGAAACTAGGGGGAATCGTCAGCTCGTAAATAGCTCGTAATTCCTGTATTTTTTTTTCTCTTTTACATCAATTATTACGGGTGGTGACTGACGAAATAACAGTCTTTCTAATCCGAACTCCCTAGGGGTGGGAGCTCAAAAATCGAAACTAAGGGGAATCGTCAGCTCGTAAATAGCTCGTAATTCCTGTATTTTTTTTTCTCTTTTACATCAATTATTATGGGTGGTGACTGACGGGATAACAGTCTTTCTAATCCTAACTCCCTAGGGGTGGAAGCTCAAAAATCGAAACTAGGGGGAATCGTCAGCTCGTAAATAGCTCGTAATTCCTGTATTTTTTTTTCTCTTTTACATCAATTATTATGGGTGGTGACTGACGGGATAACAGTCTTTCTAATCCTAACTCCCTAGGGGTGGAAGCTCAAAAATCGAAACTAGGGGGAATCGTCAGCTCGTAAATAGCTCGTAATTCCTGTATTTTTTTTTCTCTTTCACATCAATTATTATGGGTGGTGATTGACGGAATAACGGTTTTTCGCTCCCAACTCCTTAGGGGTGGAAGCTCAAAAATCGAAACTAGGGGGAATCGTCAGCTCGTAAATAGCTCGTAATTCCTGTATTTTTTTTTCTCTTTTACATCAATTATTATGGGTGGTGACTGACGGGATAACAGTCTTTCTAATCCTAACTCCCTAGGGGTGGAAGCTCAAAAATCGAAACTAGGGGGAATCGTCAGCTCGTAAATAGCTCGTAATTCCTGTATTTTTTTTTCTCTCTTACATCAATTATTATGGGTGGTGACTGACGGGATAACAGTCTTTCTAATCCTAACTCCCTAGGGGTGGAAGCTCAAAAATCGAAACTAGGGGGAATCGTCAGCTCGTAAATAGCTCGTAATTCCTGTATTTTTTTTTCTCTTTCACATCAATTATTATGGGTGGTGATTGACGGAATAACGGTTTTTCGCTCCCAACTCCTTAGGGGTGGAAGCTCAAAAATCGAAACTAGGGGCAATCGTCAGCTCGTAAATAGCTCGTAATTCCTGTATTTTTTTTTCTCTTTTACATCAATTATTATGGGTGGTGACTGACGGGATAACAGTCTTTCTAATCCTAACTCCCTAGGGGTGGAAGCTCAAAAATCGAAACTAGGGGGAATCGTCAGCTCGTAAATAGCTCGTAATTACTGTATTTTTTTTCCTCTTTCACATCAATTATTATGGGTGGTGATTGACGGGATAACGGTTTTTCGCTCCCAACTCCTTAGGGGTGGAAGCTCAAAAATCGAAACTAGGGGGAATCGTCAGCTCGTAAATAGCTCGTAATTCCTGTATTTTTTTTTCTCTTCTACATCAATTATTATGGGTGGTGACTGACGGGATAACAGTCTTTCTAATCCTAACTCCCTAGGGGTGGAAGCTCAAAAATCGAAACTAGGGGAAATCGTCAGCTCGTAAATAGCTCGTAATTCCTGTATTTTTTTTTCTCTTTCACATCAATTATTATGGGTGGTGATTGACGGGATAACGGTTTTTTGCTCCCAACTCCTTAGGGGTGAAAGCTCAAAAATCGAAACTAGGGGGAATCGTCAGCTCGTAAATAGCTCGTAATTCCTGTATTTTTTTTTCTCTCTTACATCAATTATTATGGGTGGTGACTGACGGGATAACAGTCTTTCTAATCCTAACTCCCTAGGGGTGGAAGCTCAAAAATCGAAACTAGGGGGAATCGTCAGCTCGTAAATAGCTCGTAATTCCTGTATTTTTTTTTCTCTTTCACATCAATTATTATGGGTGGTGATTGACGGGATAACGGTTTTTTGCTCCCAACTCCTTAGGGGTGGTAGCTCAAAAATCGAAACTGGGGGGAATCGTCAGCTCGTAAATAGCTCGTAATTCCTATATTTTTTTTTTTTTCTTCAATAATTATTAGGGGCGGGGGGGCTGGCTACGTACGTACTTAGCCCCCCCACTCAAAATTGGTAATTCCTGCTCAACCGTATGAGCTCAAAAATCGGGACTGGGGGGAATCAAGAGCTCATAAATAGCTCTTTAATTCCGTGTGGTTGGTTTTTCATTTGCCGATGGTGGGGGGGCTAGGTACACAGAGGTAATTGGAAACCCTTGTGAGAAAAATGAAAGACTCCAAGATCCTCATATCAATGGATGCAAACGCAAAATCCGGTTTTTGGCATTCGGCCACAACGGATGATAGGGGTAGGACACTTGAAGACTTTATAATTAACAAGAACTTATATGTGGCGAATGAGCCACAAGATGCAACAACGTATAGCACGACGACTGCGTCTACAAACATTGATGTGACGCTATGCAATAGAAGCCTAGTCGGCTGTATCTCTGGCTGGCAAGTTCAAAACAAGATTGCTAGTGACCATAATCCGATTGTCATGTATCTGGATCAATTTGACCAAGTTAGTAATCCCAATGAAATGAAAAAGTATAATTTGAAGAAAGCGGACTGGAAGCTTTTTAGGTCTGTGGCGGAGGGCACGTTTGATGCTGCAATGATTAAAAGATTTGGGAGATTAAACCCTGAGGAATCAGTGCAATTGTTTAACAAATGTGTCGATAATATAATGAGCCAAACCATACCTCTCAGTTGTCCAAAGATCCGAGCTGTTCCCTGGTGGAGCGACGATCTGAAAAATAAAAGAAGGAAAATGAATAAAGGCAGCAAACAGCTGCAAAGAGCAAAAAGGATGCAGCTGGACACTATTGAAAATGATAAATAGTTTTACACTGCGGCCAGAAACACCTATGTAGCACAAATAAGAATAGACAAGAATAAGTCTTGGCAGGAGTTTGTTCGGATAGAGGCCAATAGAGACCCCTGGAGCCTCCCTTATAAAATCGCGAGGAACAAAATTAACAGTCTACCGCATATGTGCTCCTTGATCTGTCCAGACGGAAGAACAACAAACAGCTGGAGAGACTCGATGTCTGAATTATTACATAAATGCGTCCCCGCTGATGTCCGTCTCAATGAAGCGATGGAACATTCAGCCGATAAAATTATAACAAGCTACTCCAACTCCAACGTAGAGTTGGAGATTAGCGTTAGTGAAATTGAAAAAGCTATTTCCAGTCTAAAATCCAGCGTGTCCCCGGGGCCTGATAGTCATAAATCAGAGGTGATAAAGGCGATATGGGGTGCGGGACCGAATTCCAAAAATGCTGTACACGAACTACTAAATAACTGCTGGACGAATAGAACATTTCCGACGGAGTGGAAACTTGCAAAACTTGTGATAATTTTGAAGGGCATCGACAGAGATAAATCTAAACTCAATTCGTACCGACCAATATCACTGATCTCGACCATGGCGGAGGTATTCGAGCGTATTCTGATTGAAAAGATTTATTTAGATTATAATGGGCGAGGCTTGCCTTCCCCCAACCAATACGGTTTTAAGAAGAACAGGTCAACAGAAGATGCAATTTTGCACTTAACACGATCAGTAAACAGCTGCAACAAGAAGCACGTCACTGCCCTCTTTCTCGATATAGAGGGAGCCTTCGATAATCTCTGGTGGAAGGCGATCATAACTCGTCTTGTGGATGCTGAATGCAGCTCTCACCTGCTTGATCTTACCAAAAGTTATTTTTCGGACAGAAAGGTTGTGGTCAATTCTAAATTAGACGCAATTGAACGTGTAGTTGAAAGGGGATGCCCGCAGGGCTCGGTGGTTGGTCCAAACGCCTGGTGTTGGTGCATGGACAGGATCTTGAATAGAATCTCGGCGGAATTCAACGTGGAAGATCTAGAGGCGATAGCCTATGCGGACGATTTAGTATTTATCATAAAAGCGGAATCCCGCAAGCAAATTGAACGACTTAGCGCTGCTGCAGTTCGATGTCTGGAGGAGTGGTGTGCTGACCATAAACTTCGAATAGCACACTCGAAATCCACTGCCATTATATTTACAAAAAACCTGAATAAAGATAGAAACCCTATAATAAAAATAGACGGAAATAGCGTAAAATATACAATGGAGCACAGATACCTTGGGGTGATTGTAGACGCGGGTCTGAGTTTTCTCCCACACGTGAAAAACCTTCGCAGTAAGGTCACGGCATACATTATGCAACTCAACAGAATTGCCCAGAAAGAATGGGGTATTAACCTGTATACGAGGCAGCTCATATACAAGGCGGTGGCGATCCCGATAGTGAGTTACTGCGCGACAGTGTGGTGCGGCAGAATCTCGAACACCATGATCAGACGACACCTATTTGCGGCCCAGAGGTTGCTTTTGCTACAATGCACAAGAGCCTGCCGAACCACCTCGACGGCGGCTATGCAGGTGATAAATGGTTCTCTCCCGCTAGACCTGGAAATAATGATGAGAGCAGTGACCACCAAAATGAAAAAGAATATAACCATCGTTTGGAATAATTATACTTACGAAGAGATGATCGACAGGGACGACGTGAAGGTGCTGGAAGAGAAAGAAAAGATTAGACAAGAAGCGTTAACGGCGTGGAAGCGTCGGTGGAACAACGAAGAAGTAGGAAGAGACACTTACAAGTTCATCAGTGAAGCTGACTTTGCGCTAGCGAATCAATGGTTCAAGCCGGATCGCCTGAGCGTTTATTATATAACTGGATATGGATCCATAAACAGTTCGCTCTACAGAAGAGGTGCATCCCTCGAATCGGACTGCCCCGCCTGTTTGGGCGTGGAGGAGACCGTGGAGCATGTCCTTTTCAAATGTCCGCTATATGCGGCACACAGATACGACAGCCTGATGGAAAACATAAAAGTAATGAGTAATCTTATCAGTACAAAAGAGGAAATGAGAAAATTCGCGATCCTAGTGAACCAGATAAATAAAGACAGACGGGAGTTCGTACTCACCTTTCAGTAGGAAAGCTGAATGCGAACACAAAAATGGATAATGGAGGGGTCCGCCTCCACGCGGCTAGGGACGGGCAACGAGGGCGGTGAAGCAACTGTCCGCGGCTAAGTGACCCCTGAAACATAAACATAGGGTAAAAGAGAGGGGAAAAAAAAAAAAAAATTTACTGAAGCTCCATATAAATAATCAGCACAAACAAAAATAAGACCTGAGGCGGTAATGAGCTTTTGCTCCTAAACTGCACAATAAATAGAAATAATTCATAATAATGTCCCTATCTACTATGGCCGCAGGGACGTTAAATGGTGCGGTCGCAAACGTTCACTCGGGGTACCTGCCGAAACCCCGTTTTATCCAGGCTTACCCATGCACGGCGGCTCTGCATGGGTGGACTTCTTTTCCGACCATTACGTGGGAATAATATGGAGTCTAAAAACAAAAACAAAAATACAATTAAATCATTGAAAATTAAAACAAAGGGATCGAGTGCAGCGAGCACCTCTAGTGCTGACGAGGAAGAGTACATGGATGTGCAGGAGATCCCTGCGAGCTCTGGCTTGGGGCTGCATCCTCAGGTGAGATTAAGCCGTTCTGATACCTCGTTGGCCAGTCAGATGTTTCCGCCTTTGCCGGCATCAGCAGCGGTGAAGAGGAAGCAGAATACACCGGGCCAAGCTGGTCCGGATAAAAAGAAGCACGGTAATGAGGCTGAGAGCACTGAAACAGAACAGAATGAAGCTGGGACTGAGAAAATGGACGAAGAGTTGTTAGGTGGGGAACAGGATGACGACAGAAGGGACGCTCTGGGTGAGCTAAGAAGGGAGAGAGAAAGTCTTGAGGCCTTTTTATTTAACGAGAGCAACAGGGTCAATAAGACGGTGATGAAATACATTTTAGACAAATGGACAAAAATCGAGAACCGACTTACGGATGAGTATATAGAGCACGAAAAATTGAAAGCTACTCACCGGTGTTGTGGCGCTGCTTCGGTGCTCGTTCAGTCGTACTCGCGGGCTGCTGGTGGAACATCTTCCGTCCCGGTGATGATGAGTCAACCTGAAAAAGAAAAAACAATGATTAGTCAAAGAGTAAACGAAGTAGTGCTGATCAAACCTAAAGAAGAAAACGAAAGGAGAAATAACGATGAAATAAGAAAGGCGGTCACGGACCAACTGAAAAAGAATAAATCCAGGGTGAAAGTAGTGAGCTTGAGGCAGATGCGCAATCAAGGATTGATAGTGGAGGTCAACGGAAGAGAAGATATAGAAGCCCTTGAAAAATCCGGGTTAGAGAAAATCGGTTTAAGAACGGAAAGGCCGAAGAAAATTGACCCAACGATCATTATCTTCGACATTGAGAAAGATTATGCAGGTAAGGACCTGATCGAAGACATGCTGGAGAAAAACTATGACCATCTGACAGATGAGGAGAGGGAGGACCTCAAAGGGCGGGTAAATCTGCGTTCTAGATTTGATGGGGGGCAGGAGGGGCGCGTCAACTGGATAGTGCAGCTGTCTGGCAAACACGCTGTCCAGCTGTTGAGACAGGGTAGAGTGTTCCTACAATGGAGAACGTATAAGGTCCGACAGTTTCATAGCGTGACTCGATGTTTTGGCTGCAACGCCTACGGGCATATTGCAAGGGTTTGCGCGGTCCGCGATCCGTTATGCGGGAAGTGTGCTGAGGAAGGCCATGAAGCGAAAGACTGCAGGATGGAGCATGTTAGATGTTCCAACTGCGTGAGAACTAGGAGAAAAGAGGTAGACCATCACGTGTCTGACAGAAGATGCCCGGAATACCTCAGGCAGGTCCAGATTTATAACGCCAAAATAGAATGGGGCTAAAAATAGCACAGATAAATGCACAGAGAGCATACGCAGCCATGGCAGACCTAGAGGTGTACTTCAACGAGCAGAATCTGGACCTACTCCTGATTCAGGAGCCATACTCCCGCAAGGGAAAAGTGACTGGATTCGCTGGGGCACACGTCAGAGTTATTCAGCCCGATGCCCGGGTTCCCTGGGTGGCTGCGGTTGTGCGCACTAGCGCTGCGGAGATTTTCCATAACACAAATGAAGAGACCGAGCATGTGATGATTTTACAAATTACGACAAGAGATGAAAAGATAACCTTCATCAATGCGTATTGCCAGTTCTCACTGGAAATAGATCCCATATTGCAAAAAATTGGAAGCCTTCTGTCCGTAAGGAAAGCTGAAAAGGTACTTGTCACTATGGACGCAAATGCCAAATCAACGAGTTGGCATTCTGGCGCGACGGACGGCAGGGGAAGACTCTTCGAAAACTTTATAATCTTGAACGACTTGCACGTCTTGAATGAGCCACAGGATTTAACCACTTTTGAGACGCCGCATGCGGCGACCAATATCGACGTCACGCTGTGCAATGGTAAGCTGCTGGGCCACGTTAATGAATGGAAAGTCAAAAAGCTAATTGCGAGCGACCACAATTTAATAACCATGGCCATCGGGCGCTCGGGCCGGGCCGGGCGGAATGCCAAAAATCATGTAACGGAGGGATACAATGTCAAAAAAGCCGACTGGAAATTATTCAAGACCCTGGGAGAAAGTAGGTTCGATGAAGGAGTATCTGAACAAATAACAAACCTGGGCACAGATGAAGCGGTAGAGGTATTTAACCAATGTGTCGATGATGTGATGAAGGGGTCTGTTCTGGCTCGGCGGACGGGGGCCCGATCGGTTCCTTGGTGGAGTGATGACCTAAAAAAGAAAAGAGAAAAAATGAATCAGTCTCGAAAACAGCTGCAAAGAGCGAGGCGCATGCAGTTGGATACCCTGGAAAGCTGTGGGCGGTCTTACGCGCAGGCGAGAGACGTATACGTCCTTCAGATAAGAAAAGATAAAAATCAATCGTGGCAAGATTTCGTAAGGGTGGAGGCAAATAAGGATCCGTGGAGCCTACCGTATAAAATAGCGAGGAATCAGACTCACGACAAAATGCACATGTGCTCCCTAGTATGTCCGGATGGGCGCGTAACGGGGAGTTCGGAAGACTCGTTAAAGGAGCTACTGAAAAAGTGCGTGCCTACCGACGCCTGTCTCGACGCCGAGATGGAGCGTACGGCTGAAGTTATCCTGGCAAGCTATACCAACTCCAACCTGGAGTTGGGCATTAGCGAAGAGGAAGTATCAGAATCCATAGAGAAATTAAAAACGAACGTCGCTCCGGGAATAGACGGACAGAAATCGGAGGTAATTAAAATGTTATGGAGAGCTGGCCCGAAGGCAAGAAATGCCATAGTGCGGTTGTTCAACAACTGCTGGAGGAACGGTATCTTCCCTAGGCAATGGAAGGCTGCTCGGCTGGTGATAATTTTAAAGGACCCCTCGAGGGACAGAACCAGATTGAACTCCTACCGGCCGATCTCGTTGATTCCGACGATGGGAAAAGTACTCGAGCGTATCGTGGTCGAGCGCATTCGGGGTGACTACGTGGAGCAGGGGCTCGACTCGCCGAACCAGTACGGATTCACAAAGGCCAGGTCTACCGAGGACGCAATTACGCACCTCACAGGATCTATCCAGAAGAGCGATAAGAAGCATGTCATGGCGCTGTTCTTGGACATCGAGGGCGCCTTCGATAATCTGTGGTGGCAGGCCATCCTCACGAGGCTCACGGAGGCGGGGTGCAGCTCACGAGTGATGGCACTGATGAGAAGCTATCTGAACGAAAGAAAGGCTGTAGTTCAAACTGAGCTGATGAGAACGGAACGAAATGCTGAAAGGGGGTGCCCTCAGGGCTCGGTTATGGGCCCAAATGCATGGATATGGTGCATGGATAGGTTACTGAACATAATCAAAATAAAGTTCGACACAGAAGAATTAGAGGCTATTGCCTATGCTGACGATTTAGTCTTTATTGTGAAGGCGGATTCACGGAACAGATTAGAGCAGCTTGGTGCTGCTGCTGTTGAGCGTCTGGAAGAATGGTGCCACGCACATAAACTGAAAATCGCACACGCGAAATCGGCTGCAATGCTATTTACGCAGCATTTACATGGGGACAGACACCCGATAGTGAAAATTAATCACGAAAACGTGAGATATGTCGAGCAGCATAAGTATCTGGGAGTGATACTAGACCAGAGACTAACATTCCTCCCCCATGTGAAATACCTCCGGGACAAAATCACTGCACACACAATGCAGATCAATAGAATCGCGCAAAAAGAATGGGGAATAAATATGTACATACGGCAAATAATATATAAGGCGGTCGCGGTTCCCATCCTGGCGTACTGCGCTGTTGCGTGGTACCACAGAGTGACAAACGTGATGGTACGGAGACAGCTACTGGCGACACAGCGAGCGCTGCTGATCCAGTGTACTCGGGCCTGCCGCACGGCATCTACATCGGCAATGCAGGTGATAAATGGTTCCTTACCCATGGACCTGGAAATAATCATGAGAGGTTTACATACTGCTGTCAGAAAAAACATTGACGTCGCATGGAACAATTATACATACAACCGAATGGAGATCAGAGATGACGTGAGACTTATAATGGAGAAAGATAAAATAAAACAAGAAATATTAACTGCATGGAAAGAAAGATGGCATGAGGATGAGCATGGAAGAGGTTTATACAAGTTTATTAAAGATGCGACTTTTGCACTAGAAAATCAATGGTTTAAGCCTAATCGTATATGCGTTTATTACCTAACTGGATATGGCTCAATAAACAGCACGCTATACAAAAGAGGCGCGACGGCTGACTCTGACTGCCCAGCGTGCCTCATGACCGAGGAAACTGTGGAACACATCATTTTTGAGTGTCCACTATACGTAGAGTACAGATATGAAACGCTAATGGAAAACAGGAATGAGTTGCCAAAACTCATAAATACAAAAGAAGAATTTTTAAAATTCTCGGAAATGGTCAACAAAATCGACCAAGAAAGGAAAGAATATATACTTACCTTTGAATAAGTGCTTTGGGATGGGTGCGGGATCCGCCTCCACGAGGCTAGGGACGGGCAACGGGGTGGTGAGAAATCACTGCTGCGGCTAAGAGATCCCTGAAAAAGTAAACACGAAATAAACAGAACAAACAAAGAAAAGGTAGAAAGAGGAATAAGACTCAAGTAAACTTAAAAACACAAAAATAGAAAGACTTACCTGATGAAGATGCCTGACGGTGTCCCGCGATGTCGATGTCGTAGTAACTGCTGGAAGCAGACTGAAACGACAGCGCATGAAGTGCGGGTTGCCAACGGCATGACGCAGGGCAGAACAGAATAAACAGTGCACAAAATTGGGCTACTCATCTTAACGAGTCAGGAGCGGCTATAGCCTGTTGAGAAAATCTGAAAAAGAAACGGAAGAAATTAGAACGCGATCGAAAATTCCTTAACAATAATAAACTGCCTGAAAAACAAGTGAAAGATCGAGGTGGTGATGAGTTATACTCGAAGACCACAAAACGGCATCGAACAATAAATAATGTCCCTATCTACTCCCCCTCACGGTCTGGTGCCTTGTCGTGGCGAGGGGGCCTACTTACCTTGATGATCCCTGGGGCTGTGCCGGCCGGAGCTCGTCTCCTGGCAGGTCCTACCAAGCCGGAGTGGCTCAGGGTGAGAGGTAAAACTAAATTCAGACCACGTCCGAAGCTACGGTGTTAGATCACGTGCCTATGGCTGCATGGCCGCAGGGACGTTAAACAGTGCGGTCGCGAACGTTCGCTCGGGGTACCTGCCGACCCCCCGTTCTATCTTGGCTTACCCATGCACGGCGGCTCTGCATGGGTGGACTTCTTTTCCGACCTATTCGTGGGAACAAATATGGAAAATAAAAACAGAAAATCAAACAAACAAACAAACAAAACGAATAATCAAATAGAGGACTCGCACGAGTCGGACGAAATGGATATAGAGGAAATGAGGAGAGAATCGACTGTGGGGGGTATGGGCAGTATTGGCGCGCCTTCTCCGTCACCGGCCTCCGTGCCTGGCGGCTCCGGTGCGGGCGAACGCAAACGAAAGAAAGCAGAACATAGCGATGAAGAACAGCTTGCTTTTAGGAATGCGTATGAACAACTGCGTGTGGAAAGAGAAAGCCTGGAAGCGTTTTTGTTCTGTGAAAATAACAAAATCAACAGAAACGCCATGAAATTTATTTTGGATAAATGGAGGCGAATGGAAAGTGCTCTTCAGGATGAGTTTATAGAACATGAAAAGTTAAAAGCTACTCACCGTCACTGTGAATCCGCTCCGCCGCGAGCGACGTACGCGAGTGCTGTGGCGGGCTTCCCTGTCGGTGACCCCATCCGCTCGGTGACAAAGGATAGACGTTCGCAGAAGACAAGCGAGGTTCTCCTCCTGAGACCAGTATCTGAAAATGAAAAGAGAGGTAACGAGGAAATTAAAAAGGACGTGACGAAGCACCTTATGTCGCTACAAAGCAAGCTGAAAGTTGTAAGCGTCAGACAGATGAAAATACCAGGCTTAGTCATTGAGCTTGATAGCGCGAAAGACGTCACAACCATTAAGAGTTCAGATCTTGGCAAAATTGGCCTCAAAATTGAACGACCGAAAAAGATCCAGCCGTCGATTCTCATATTCGACGTCGAAAAAGATTATGGAAAAGAGGAACTTATACATGACATGGTGGAGAAAAACTTTGACACCCTAGATGAAGAGGAACGCAAGTCCCTTGAAGAAAGCATCACCTTTCGAACCTGCTTCAATGGCAATGACGGCAAGGTGAACTGGGTAGTTCAGCTGCCCGGAAAGTACGCCAGAGAGCTGCATAAACAGGGCCGCGTCTTCATGCGGTGGCGAACGTATAAAATCAGAGAGTACACTAATGTTGTTCGTTGCTTCAAGTGCAACGCCTTCGGTCACATCGCCAGAGTCTGCGATGCTAAAGACCCTTTGTGTGGGTATTGTGGTATGGGGGGGGGGGGGGGGGGGGGGGGGGGCACATCGCTGCGGACTGCAAAACGGACGTCGAGAGATGCTCAAACTGTATCCGGGCTAAAAGAAAAGAAGTAGAACATTCGTCAGCATCTAGGGACTGCCCTGAATATGTTAGGCAGGTCCAGATCTACAAAAACAAAATCGAATGGGACTGAAAATCGGTCAAATCAATTCGCAAAGAGCTTATGCCGCCTCAGCGGACCTAGAAATATACTTCAAAGAGGCAGATCTTGACATATTACTAATTGAGGAGCCATATACGCGAAAGGGCCGGGTTACTGGCTTCACGGGACTAAAGGTGGTCCAGCCAGGTGGACTAACTCCCTGGGTGGCTGCCGTCGTCCGTGAAAGCGCTATCGAAGTGTTCCAAAATACGACTGACGAAACAGAGCATGTCATGTGTTTTCAGGTCAAAACGCATTCGGGGGCCTTTTACGTAATAAACGCATATTGCCAGTTTTCACTTGAAATTGAGCCAATACTGCAACGTATTGAACACATCATTAGAAAATTGAGCAACAGCGATGTCCTGGTTATTTTGGACGCTAATGCTAAATCGCAGTTCTGGTTTTCCGCTACCACGGACGCTCGTGGTGAGGCTCTCGAGGAATTTATAATGACCAACAACTTACATGTCCTGAATGAGCGTAGCGACATTATGACTTTTGAAACAGCCAACTCTGAGAGCAACATCGACGTAACGCTGTGCACGGACAGTATGCTGCGGAAGATCTCGAAGTGGGAAGTACGGAGCGGCATTGCAAGTGACCACAACTTAATCATGTTTGA